>BHFT01015282.1:0-69204 GCA_004320025.1 Laticauda laticaudata | reverse complement strand
TTACTGTACAGTGTATCTGTGTGCTCTGTGTGTACTATTCCAACACTACTCTCTATACATCTCCCTGTATGCACTCATTCTCCTAATGGGGAATTACCTCAACAAATACCAGGCTTTGATGAATTCACATTCATGGCATGTGGTGGCAACTTGCATATTAGATGAAATGTATGGGTATTCCAACACATAATTACTAATGTCACAGAATTCTGGACCAATTAGAGTTTCCATGTGATCTTCAAGGACAGTGACAAGTGATATGCATTGTAGTATGCCATACTTAAGATGATTAAGACATGGGTGACTTAAGAAAGAACTTTTGAGTTTTGAATGGCTTTCAGCAGTGAGTCCGAAATGATCCCAAATTATATATCTGTCCTGCCTGGTATTCTGTACCCTCATTCAGAATTAAAAATAGAACATCCCTGTGGTAGAATTGTTTCACTTGGTCTTGTTAAATTTCAATTTCAGTCTGTTCATCCCTATTTGACCTCACAGTTTACAGATACTCAGACAACACTTTAAATGCATCATTTGGTTGACCAGGGCTTGCTGCTGAGTATCATCTCTCGTTAATAATACTAATACCCATGTAGACAGATGAAAACATTCAGTGAGGTAAAGGTAAAGGTTCCCCTCACACATACATGCTACTCATTCCCAACTCTAGAGGGTAGTGCTCATCTCCATCTCAAAGCCGAAGAGCTAGCATTGTCCAAAGATGTCTCCGTGGTCATGTGGCCAGCATGACTAAACACTGAAGGCACATGGAATGCTATTACATTTCCACCTATTTTTCTACTTGCATTTTTACATGCTTTCAAACTGCTAGGTTGGCAGAAGCTGGAACAAGTAACGGGAGCTCACTCCGTTATGCGGCGCTAGGGATTCAAACCACTGAACTGCCATCCTTTCTAATTGACAAGCTCAGCATCTTATTCACTGAGCCATCATGTCCCCATGAACATTCAGTAGCTTCGTGTAAACATTAAACTAAAGGTACAAAAGTATTGAAGCCTATGGTCCTCCACAAACCAGGAATTTCAGTCACAATCTCTCTCATTCCCTCCCTTGTTAATATTAATTGGAACTGGCCTTGGAATAAGAACTATCCCAAGACCATAATGGTAGTTAAGCTGTTTCTTAAAAAAAAAAAAAACCAAAGAATCCCCCTTATCATTATATGGTTGTATAAAAATTATTTTGAAAAAAAAAAAAGAATCCTACAAATTGTGTGCTTTAGAAATGCATCCACAAAGATAACGGTTGCAATTTTGACAAAAAGACTTCGGCAAGTATTATCAATCATTCATTCTGCATTATCTGGTACTATGAGAGGATTACTAAACTTTTCATTAGTAAACCAGTAAATATTTCTATAAATATAATATTATAATAAATATTCTTTACATTGAATTAAGTGCAATAGGTTTAAGCCAATGTGTAATATTTCCATAGAAATATTCAAAAATTGACTTAAGTTTTTGTTCAAATTACTATTCAAGATTTGTAATTATTCCAATGAAAATATCCTCTTTCATGGATCAGCAGGGCTGGGTTTCTACCAGTTCTGTCCACCTCTGTAGAACCAGTAGCTCTGAAGAGCAGCAGACATAGAACCAGTTCTGTGTCTGCTGATGTTTTTTCCTACCCGTCCGCCTGGGCTCTTGTCTGACCTTGATTTCCTGCTTTTTCAACTTCAGCTGCCATGCAAGGAACAGCTGCGGTTGAAAAAGCAGGAAAAAAGGGCTTTTGAAAGGCTGCTTCTCTGCACACAGCATGCTGATAACGATTTACAGGCGTGAGCGTGCAGGGAAGCACATCATAAATCACCAAACCTCGTAAACCACCAAACCGGTAGTTAACCCTGTTGGATCCCACCCCTGTGGATCAGTATATTTCAAAGTATGTAGGACAGATTATTAGTCATATTAATAGATGACTGACAATACTTATGAGCCTCTGGGGAATTATACATTTTAAAAGGAATATTACCTCAGGAGAAATATTAGTCTATGCTGATATAGATATTTTAAATAAATTAATGAGGGTTTTTTCACAGAATCGTCAAAATCCAAGTTTTCTTCTTCAGAATTATTTTTTTAATATGGACATAGAAGGGTAATTTACCTGATTTTCTATTGCATAATGAACCATATAATTAACATCTTAACATTTTTAAAAAGAAATGATTATGTGCAGATATGGAGCCAATTGCAGATGTATTCTTTGACACTGAAATTTTGGCATGTTCTATTGTAGAAATGCTACAGATATCACCAAATACATTAAGAGACACTACTGAAGAAATAAACAAGTTGATCTTTGCATTATTGAAAAGTATCATTATATTATTCATTTGGAATAATTCTCCTTTTCAGATGCTGAGCAAAATGTTTGGGTGAAGAAGTATGGGCTGGAAATGGGATAGTAATTTTTAAGAGGATAATTTTTTAATTATATTTTAAAAGAAAGTATAACTTATCAAGAGGAGTATAATTTACCAAAGCTTCAGTTTTACCTCTTGCTTGGGCAAATTTCATTAGCTGCTTCAGAAACCCCTCCGATAAGAGAAAGAAAGAAAGAAAGAAAGAAAGAAAGAAAGAAAGAAAGAAAGAAAGAAAGAAAGAAAGAAAGAAAGAAAGGAGCAAGAGAAGGAGGGAGGGAGAGAGAATAGCAATTCAGTTTTACAAAATTAAAAACTGAATAGGAACAACAGGCAAGAAATTCGGAACAGAGAACTATAATCTCCAATGTTATAGAATCAATGAAGTCAGATTTTAAGAAAGTTAAATAGTTTTTTTATGAGCTGAAAATATTACTTCACAAACTAATTAATGATAATTATGCAGGTCTGTTGGGCGATTCAATTAACATTTTTTAAAATGTTGGTTTCAAACTTCTTATGTTAAAGAGATAGCAGATATATTAGCTTACATATTTTGGTTGTGGTCATTGATAGAACCTTAATGTAGGAAAACAGATTTTAGAAAGGCGCTAAGACTGAAATATATCAGTACGTTGCTAAATCATATTCCAATCACATGGAATGTCTCTATTTATGAAGAATTTTGAATATATTCTTATATTAATGCCCTAAAGATAATCCTCTCTGGATAGACGTGTGTGTATCAATCACTACTGATCGACTTGAAGAAACATGTGTCCATTCTTAAGTTTGGAATGAGCTGTTTAATGAAACTAAGCAAAGATTAGACATATGATTAAGACATATGTGTGATATTGTAGCAATTCTTTATATATAAATATTGCTGGATTTGTATTGTGCTTGCTCTGGCTTTTGTTTCACTGTTTCTTATGCAGTGCTTTATTTACAGGCCTAAGCATTTCTGGTTGTTGTTTTTTCATTGTTATATTAAAACAATCACTCTTTATTTTTAGGGAATAGTTCAGTTATATTCAGTACATGAAATGGGAAAACCACATCACTTGCATCTTCATTCCCATGTACCAAAATAGTCTGGATGATTGAACCTTTTGTGTACAAGTAAGGATGACAGATTTTAGAACCCAAAATTTGTTCTCTCCTCTACTTGATGTAGGATTGCAGGAAAGGGACTTTTTGTACTGGCCCTAAAGGCAGATTCATTTCTAAGTGCAGAAGTTCCCCCTGTGAGTACATTGTCCATTTACAAAAATATTGTTCATTCCTCTTTATCTTCCACCACTATAGAACTTATTATTGTATTCAGCAAGTAAGCAAGATTTTTTATTTTTGTGGAAGAGGACATAGGAGAATCAGGGAAAGATATAGCTGCATAGTAACTGCAGCCTGAATTTCTCTCTGAAGTGCAGTAGAAGGTTAAGGCTAAGTTTCCTCTGAACAAATCTATAACAGAAAGAAATCCCCTTGTTGTCCACCAACCAGGGGAACAACTAGCTGAGTTGCTAATTTTGTTTGCAAGCAAGTTGTTGGCTTTTGTTCTGCCTTCCCAGTGAAAATGTAGCAAACGGGCATTATCAATACTGACACTAAGGATAAAAAGCATGATAATTAAAAGCATGAATTAAAATCTCAAGTTATATCTACAGATAACAATATAAATGAGGAAGGGAGGGAGGAAGGGAGGAAGGAAAAAATATGAGACTAAATCACAGCAGAGCTGCATTTTTTGTTTAATCTATGAGGCACATGGGAGTTAAAGGTTTCCAAAGAGTTCTTACTATTCTGTGTGTGCATAGGAAACAGTGTAGCATAGTATTTGTAATACTACTATTATTGCAATGGACTGATGTTGATTTAGGTGCCTAACACTACTGGCACTATCTTTGCACAAAATGAACTGGGAAGAGACGGGCCCTAGGTTGTTAGGTTGCCTAGTGCTCTGAGCAAAGCTGGGGCTGGAAAGAGTGTGCAAGAAACATCTCCAGGCACCCAGAGAGACAGAACTCCCAATCCTCGCTGGCTCAGCTGATCTGCGAGCCCAATTAAGGGGCCCAGCAGCCATGAGGTGACCGAGGAAGGGAAGGACTGCTTCATGTGCTCACCATGCCCACCCCTGTCACTAGAACTTCTTTTTGGGGTAGGGCTAATATTAGGTCCACCCCAAAAAAATCAGGCTAGGACTTATTTTCAGAATAGGTAGTATTTTGGGGAAAACACGGTATTTGTAGGTTTTTGTATTTTGGGATTTTTTCCAATCCTTCGTCTTTTATTCTGCTCACTCCCGGTACTGAAACATCCACTGTCCAGATTTATTTGTTTGTTTGTTTATTTTCTCTTTTTTATTGACAATTGTTAAGTCTAGGTTGTTGGGTAGAAGATGCTTCTCTCAATTCTAAAATCCCAGAGCACTTTGTCATCTTTGTTTTTTATTATGTTATCTGTTTTGTGGTCCCACTAGTTTTGGCTTGCAGGCAAATGGTATTTCTTGCAAATACTCCAAAGCACCATTATTGCTACTTTGTCATGTTATTGTCTACAGTCAGTTCAATTTTCTTGAGGCGATACCAACAGGGTGAGGCACTGTTTCTTCAGTTTCTTTACAGAGGTGGAATTTGTTCTTAAGGGTTGATCTTATGCAGCCAGAATTAAACCTTTTATCCCTTTCTTGAATTTTCCTGGCTCTTATTCATCACCAGGTCTTGTTGTTATCTGCTTTGCATGTTAGTTGTTGTTGTTTTCCATGTAATGCTTTGCCTTACCCTCTCTCTTTTCTACTCTTTATGTGGTCTTCTTGAAGGCCAATTTTGTCTCTTCAGTATTCAGTAAACCCTTATGGTGTATCTTCTTCACTGTCATTCAGATACTTGTCCAATTCCTCTTTTATTGCCAAAGCCTTTGATGTTTCGACCAACATTTTGTATTTCTAGACACTCAGTTATCCAATCATGTGACAAGGAATTGAATACCTTTTTGTAATCAATCCAAGATTTATTAAAGTTGGTCTCACAGTTATATATTTCTGATAACTAACAAACTTGCAATTACATAATCTTTTTTCTGCCATCTTTTTTAATTGCTTTATCCTGTCTGCAAATTGGACCTTAAGTTATGTTTCCTTACCCATTTAAAGAAATTTATTCTTTGAAGAGACAACCTTTGCTCATGCTCCAATTAATTTTATAATGTGAAAAAAATCTATTCAGTTTCATAATCATTAAGCCAGCTTTAAGGAAGCAGGTAGAAAACACTCCATCATATTGATGTCTCTAGGGTTCACTGCCTCTGGTGGTATCTCTTGAAATTTGATCAACAGCACGTTGTGCTTTGGCTGAGCAAAGAAGCAGCAGCTAGCTGGCTACATCTAGCAAGTCTCAAGGGTAAAGTGAAAAGTAGGAAAAAGAATTGTAACTGAAGGCAATGAAAATCATTCTATGTCATTGCCAAGAAGACACCAAATATCCCTTTCAGCATGAAAGAGATTTTGTTTTGCTTTCTCTTGTTTTTGTCTTCATTTTTAATCCCTTGATGCTTAGAAGAAGACATGGGTCCTAACAAAACTAAGTGTAAATATTATATAACAAGCAGTGGTGGGATTCAGCCAGTTCACACTGGTTCACGCAAACCGGTTGTTAAATTATACCCCACCCAACCACTATTAAAGTGGATTCTGGGCACTGAGCTGCAATGGAGAAATAGGCAATGGGCAGCCAGTGTGAGGGAAGGAGAAGGACGTGCACCAACGTGCCTACTGTCCCTGTCCTATTGTTTCTTTTATTTTTTATTTTTCTTATATGTATCCATGTATTCATANGTTTCTTTTATTTTTTATTTTTCTTATATGTATCCATGTATTCATAACTATGTTTTTACTTCTACCTATTATCTTGTAAGCACTTGACAAAAATAAATAAAACAAAATTGAAAAGCTTTCCCTCTCTCTTCTCCCTACTCCTCCTCCTTCCCTCATGCCGACTGCTCCATTTCCTGTTTCACCAGCCCAGTGCAGTGCCCAGGATTCACTTTGATAAGGTGTGTGTGTGTAATTTAACAACTGGTTCACCCAGGGTCAGGTTGGCCATTGCGGGAGGCTCATCCCACATGTGTGGCAAAGCTGGAGGACGGGGATGGGCCATGCCTCCCACAATGGCCAGCCTTACCCTGGATGAACCAGTTGTTAAATTATTTGAATTCCACCACTGATAACAAGGTTTAATGAATCTCTCATTCATCTACTCCTTATTATCATATTTGTCATATTTGTCAAATAAATATGTCATATTTGTCAAATGTTCTTTAATGTATACTTCACTTTTGAGGGGGCTTTAAAAACATTGTCACTTTTTAGCCATCCCGGGGGACATGTTTTATCAAGAAGAAAAGAGGGATATGAATAATTTAAAATAATGCACCTCAGGAAAGAAGGGTTGTGTCCCAATATCCTAATCACTCTCTACAACTACAGCCAATTTTCTGATCAGAGTTAATGCTTGGAGCTGATATGGAGAGATTGGAAAACTGTAAAACCTAGGATCAATTTGCCAATGAAGTCCTCTTTCTTTCTTTCTTTCTTTCTTTCTTTCTTTCTTTCTTTCTTTCTTTCTTTCTTTCTTTCTTTCTTTCTTTCTGTTATTTCAACCCTGGAGTTTATATCTACAGCTTCTCTGTTTACATGAGTATAATACCTGCTTATATACATTGCTATTCCATTAAAATCTGTATTTCTTATTTTTGCCTCTCAACCTTTCTGAGCTATTTCTCCCCCTCTGTATTCTCTGTTCAAATCTGCCACATCCCACCACAGGTTTCCATCTCTAAGAATGTATGTATCTCTGGTGTGTTTTAATGCTTTGGAAATTTTCAAAAAGAATGATAGGTCTTCATTTAGAAGTATAATGTTGCCATCTAGTGGAACCATAAAACATAACGACAAAGACCCAGCATTTCTATTTAAGTGAATAGTAATTAAATGACCTGGTGGTCACACATTTAAATACTTGTATGAGTATATATATTGCACTGAATAACAGAGGGTTTCAAGAACAGAATGAGAATCTTTATTTGCATTGTCACAGGTATTTTTTTTAACTATAACCATGAAACTATTATTCTTCGCATATTTTATTTTATTATTCTATTTTATTTTATTAGAGCTAGGATTATCAGTTAATGCTCGAGACTGTTGATCACTTCACTGCATTATATGGTAAAAATAGTATTTCAATGAAGAAATAGAGATGTACATCTCCAGGAATATACAAAAATAACATATTGGTATGTTATCTAGGTGCAAATACCTGAACAAGGGACATCATTGAATGCACCCATTTGGGGTGGTGGTGGAGAGTTTACTAGGCTTCCTTAAGAAAAAAAATAGATATGTGTTGGTGATAGAAAACTCATTGCTCAGGGGTCAGCAATTTGTAGACCAAATAATCAATCTAGGAATGACATTGCCAAAGGTGTATACTACACCCAAAGAGAAGAAATGCATGACCATTTTGCTAATCAGTTAACTATGATGTGCTGGAAGCACACTACAATAGTAATGGGGAACTTTAACTATCCTGACATCAACTGTTAGACAAACCTTAGTGGAAGATTGAACAGGTTCCTGACAAACCTAGCAAACAACTTTGTCTCCCAAAAGGCAGAGAAGGGAAGGGAACTAGAGGATCAGCTGCAGTAGTGTTAACTCTTATTAACAAAGATGAAATGATAGAAGCAGCTGAAGTTGTGGGAACTTTGGGGGAGACTGACCATGTCATATTGGAATTCAACAGGCAAAAGTAGTAGAACAAAGTCAAACTATTGTGTTAGATTTTAAGACAGCTGATTTCAACAAATGTAGAGCCTGGGAGGGATTTCATGGTGAAACTCTTAAAAGAGAAAACAGCTCAAGAAGCTTGAAAAACTCTGGAAAATGAGATTATATCTGCAAAGAGGAAGTCAGGAAAGCTAAGACTCAGTATAAACTAAGACTTGCAACAAATGTCAACAATAGTATTTAAAAAGTTTATTTAAAGATGTAAAAATTGAAGGAAAAAGTCAGTGGATTTAGAAGTCCTAATGGACAACCACTTAAATGTGATCCAGCAGTTTGCTACAGCTGCCAAAAAAAGCCATTAAATCTTAGGCTGCATCAACAGAGGGATAGAATCAAGGTTGTGTGAAATGTTGTACTGCTTTATATTGCTTTGTACCGATAAGACAGTTGGAATATTGAGGAAAATTTGATCACCATGATACAAAAAAGATGTTGAGACTTTGGAAAGGGCATAGAAACGAGCAACAAAAAGATTGGGGATGAGAGGGCTAGAGGCTAAAACATATGATAAATAGTTGCAGGAATTGGGTATGTTTAACAAAGAGAAGCAGGTGACATAATGGCAATGTTCCAATATTTGAGAGGCTGTCAAAGAGAAGATGGGATCAACCTATTATCCAAAGTACTTGAAGGCAGGACAAGAAACAAGGGATGGAAATTTGTCAAGAACAGAATTAAGGTCAAATTTCCTGACAGTGAGAACAATGAATCAGTGGAATGGTTGCTTCCAGAAGTTGTGGGGGTTCCATCAATAGGAGTTTTTAGGAGGAGACTGGGCAGCCATTTGTCCTGTTATTTTGTACTCTGTTCTATATTCTGTGTAACTTTCAGCAGGTAACATATTGACATTCCTGTATTATATTAAAATATAATGTAGCCTATATACCAGTGGTGGCTAACTTTTTTGGGCTCTTGTGCCAAAAATTGTGTGCTCTCTCGTGCACATGTGCCACGCCCAGAAGGCAATGTGTGTGGCCCCCCAGACCCCCTGCACATGTACATGTGATTCCCCCACCACCACCCCCTTACCAGCACTGTGCCTCCCAGCTGATTTTCAGCTTCCCAGAGGTTGGAGGGAAGCCTCTGTAGCCCTTGTAGACAAAAAAAATGGGCCTATTTCATAACCAGAAATACAGGAAGTGATGAAACTGGCCTTTCAGCCTACAAAGGCTGCAGAGGCTTCCCTCGAGCCTCTGGGAAGCCGAAAAAGGCCTCAAATGGGTCAAAAATCAGCTGGGAGGCGTGCGCATACATGGTGAGGTAAGTTTGCCTGGGGCTCACATACCTGCACAAATGGCTCTGCATGCCACCTATGCCATAGGTTCACCATCACAACTATATACTATATTAAAAGGAATCTGAAATACTTCTTCCACTCAATTCCTTCCATTGAAAGGAGCAATTATCTTTAAGATCAGCTCCATAAGTTTGTTGTTAGTTAATTTCTGACCATTTTCCTTACCTCCCTCCTATTGTAAAATGAAGTAACTCATTTTAAAAGTCCTTACATCTGCCATTGATCATTCAGTGGGCAGCTTTCCTGAAATTTTCTTTCACTTAGTAGCTCTCCAAAGCTATCCAACTTTTAATATCAAAGACACAAAGAAACCCAGGAAATTAAAAGACAAATTAGCAGCAATACAGTTCAAGCCAACTTACCAGTAAATAGTGACAAGTCTTTTACAAACTTTGAAATAAAAACATAGAGAAACACTGACTGCTGGAAACAGAGTAAAGTAACACCTGAAAGAGTAGAATTTGAACTAGAGATCTTAAAGAAGAATGTCTAACTCCTTGTTCATTCAGTATTTGTTTGTTTTTATCCCACCTTTATTATTTTACAGATAACGAAGATAGCGAACATATTGAATGCACCTTCTTCTTCCCATTTTCCCCACAACAACAATCCTGTGAAGTGGGCTGGACTGAGTGAGAGTGATTGGCTCCAGTCAATGATATTTAATTTATTTTCTATTGTTATGACTCATAATGAGGCACAGTTCATCTGCAGTTGATGCTAGGCCCAAAGGGAAGAACCAAAGTTTCATCCAGGAATGCCCCTGTCACACAGCACCAACGGATGGAAAAAGGATGCAAAACGGAGAGAAACACTTGCCATCTGTTGGTTAACACGATGCTTCCGTTCTGTACTCACTGCATCTGTTTTTCATCCTTTCTATCTGTCCAGCATCCGTCTATTGACATTTCATCCGCTCAAAAAGTTTCGAGCTGCTCAAAACTTTTTGAGCGGAAAATGTATCCAATGTGTCCGTTCTGCATCCGCTACGCATATGGGGAACATCCGTTCTACGTCCGTTGTCATCCGTTACGCATCTGCTATATCTGCTAGGCATCCGCTGAGCATCCACGCATCCGCGCAACTCGCATCCACTCCAGTGGAAAACGGACACAGGGAGGAAGCGAAACGGACGCAGAACGGACACGCAGTGTTAGTAGCACGGACGCAGAAAGGATGAAAGCGGATGCAGCTCGCATACAAAGCATTAAAACGGAAAAAACATTTGCAGAGGGGATGTATCTCGGATATTTAGGATGTCTGCAGGATACCTGGAGGATGCAAAAGGACACCGAGCAGAAAACCTATATTTCCTATAAAAAGGGGGAGGAACTCACCTGGATCTCACTTCAGTCCAGCAGCCCTGCTGTGCAGACCTCTTCAGCCTTCATCTGGCTCTTGCTCTCCACAGCATCCAGTCATCTCCACCATGGATCGTCACACACTCCTTTGGTAGCCACCATCGTTCTATAACAGTGCGAAGCCATCTACAGGCTCTTTCACCTGTTCTACGCGAAGAAAAGGAGGCGTCCAAGAAGTGTCTGGGTCTGAAGATGGATCGCCAGAGAGCAGAGTACGGAGTGTATAACAAGCTGATGGTGGAGCTGAGGAATGAAGACATTCGCATTACAGAACTTCATGAGGATGCCGCCAGCCATGTTTGACGAAGTTGTGGAGCGGCTGACACCCAGGTTGACCAAGGCAAACCCAACTTCCGGCCCAGCCTGGACTCTGGGCTGAAGGTGGCACTGACTCTGCGCTACCTGGCCTCCGGGGCCACATACAGGAGCATTCACTACAGCTGGAGGTGCCACACAACACCATCAGCATTGTGGTCAGAGAAGTTGTGCAGGCCATCATCGAAGAATACCTGAGGGACTCCTCCAGTGCCCCTCCACTGAAGAAGGCTGGAAAGAAAGTTGCAGAACAGTGGTATCAGAAGTGGAACTTCCCCCACACCGTTGGAGCCATAGATGGCAAGCAAGTGGCCTGCCAAAGCTCCAGCCAACTCAGGGTCCACTTATCACAACTACAAGGACTTCTTCAGCATCATCCTCTTCGCCATGGTCGATGCTGACTACAAGTTCATTACATCGAAGCTTCAGGCAATGGGTCATCTTCAGATGCCCAGGTATACAATGCCAGTGACCTCAAGGAGGGGCTGGAACGCAACCTCATCATGGGCTTTCCAGATCCAGACCCCCTGCCCAATGACACGCAAGATGTGCCCTACTTCATCATGGGGATGACGCCTTTCCCTCAGAACCTACCTCATGAAGCCCTACACTTCAAGACACCTCACCTGTGAAGAGAGATCTTCAACTACAGGCTGTCCAGGCAAGGCGGGTGGTGGAGAATGCCTTTGGCATCCTGGCCAACAGGTTCCAAGTACTTCTCACCACCATGCAGCATTGCCCACAGACTGTGAGGAGGATCGTGGAAGCTTGCTGCATCCTGCACAATCTCATGCGCACCCGCTACCCAGTGTTGCAGAACAGGCTCATGGACCTCAAACAAGGCAATGGGGACATGGAGCCTGGTGAATGGAGGCAAGGGCGAAACCTGATAGATACTGTGAATGTGCAAGGCCCCAACAGAGCCTCACTGAAGGGAAGAAGCAGCGCAACCTCCTGAGACACTGGTGCAACTCCCCAGCTGGAGCAGTGGATTGGCAAGACAGGATGATAGATTGCTTAATGATGCTTCCTTCAGCCTGTCTGATCACACTGATAAGATTGGGCCATGTATGTTGAGTGGCCCTACAATGAACAGGGCATTTAATAAAGAGTTGTGTTTATGTTGAAATGTGTGGATCAATGATTACATTGTTATTGATAATAAAGGGCCAAAGGTGTGGCACCTGGAGGGTGGACCTTACAGTCCCACTATGCTTGCACTGGGAGTTTATCTATCCCACAGCTATTACCTATCCCACAGGTTTCCCTGCCCATCCCACTGCTATCTTAACCCATCCACAGCTATTATGCATCCAGCAGGTATCCCTGCCCATCCCACAACTATCCTTACCCATCCCACAAGCATGCAAAGGCTTAAATTATTTCTAAAGTTTCCACCAAGACTTTACTATATAAAATAAATGAAGCAAGTGTGTGAAGCAAAGATAATCTTTATTAATAACAAGCTGGTAAAAGAAAAATGACCCAAGTGTCCCAAGCAAAGATAAAGTCAACAGGTAGCCACCCAGTCTCTGGTACTCTTCTCAGTCACTCTGAGGCATGCCCATAGTCTCAGCGGTGAAGGGTCCAGGTGCTGTGGAGGTGACTGCTGCTGGAGTGCTGGTCTGAGGTGCCATTTGGTGCCTGGCCCTGAGAGGACAACAGGGGACAGTGTGATGAGGAAGCTCTCAGAGAGCTGGCTCATTCCTGTGATGTTGAGAGCCCCTTCCTCCAGCACATAGGGTGTCAGCCCCAATACCGATGACAGATGTTCTGAGGGCTTGGCTATGGGGTGGAGGAAGGAGGAGTGTAGTGGGGCTGTCTGGTCTGCAGCTGAGCGAGGTGAGGTGTGGGTGGCATCTGTGGCCATGGGTGGCATCTGTGGCATGGATGGCATCTGTGGCGTGGTGGCATTGGTGGCATCGGTGGCATCAGTGGCACCAGTGGCATACGATGTACCTGTGCCTGGACTGGGAAGGGCTGCCTGTGCTGCTGGACCTCCTGGTAGCATAGCCTTGGTAGGTTGAGGGCCTGTGGAAAGCCTTGGAAGGCAGTGACATCACCTGGGGTGGAGGATCAGACCTGGACTGGGTGGGAGCAGGTTCATCTGGGTCTGGAGGGTTGTGAAGAAGACCGGTGATCCTGTCCTTCATCACCTGGTACTGTGATTCGGACATGTCCATGAGGGTCTGGTTTGACGTAGGTGAGGAAGGGCTTGCGGTTGGAGGATTGGACGTCAGTGTGTACCAGCTGAGAGAGGAGATCTACGCTGCTTCTGATGGTGTCCCTGATCTCCAGCAGGACAGTGTGGCTCTGCCCCTCCGGTCTGCCTCTCTGCCTGCTTTCTGTGGAGGTGGAGCTGGGGCTGGATGTGGTTGGTCTCTGGTGGAAGTGCCCTCTCCTTGTTCCCACTGCATCAGGGGGTCCTCCATGTGCTCCGCCACGGAGTGCAGCTGTTGGGGGGTCTCCATCATGGCACACTCCACAGATACCATGCCTGGACACAAGAGCTGACTCTTGGCCAGAAGAGGACTGGCTCTCTGCAGGCTGCCTGAGACAGAGGTTGTCAGAGGGGCTGCTCCTCAGTGGCGGATCTCACCCTCCAAGAAGCTGCACTTGGCCATCATGTAGGCCTCTCGGTCCGTCAGCTTGACCATGGCCTGGCCAGATTTCTTGAGGTGTAGCTTCCCGTACCAGCGTGTGCATGTGCTTCCATCAGCCGAGGAGCACCTTCAAAGTGTAGCCCAGGCTCTCCGCCTTCTCTCTCCAAGCAGCCTGCTTCCTTTTTGGTGTCTCAATAGAGCCTGTGTCCCTTCACCAAAGATACTCGTTCTGCCTCAGCCATTCCAGCACCTCATCCTCATGTTCCTCTTCGATGGAGTATTGTCTCCTCTCCCATTCTCGTTCATGCGTATGCCTCTTCTCCTCCATCTGCAGGCAGGCCTCATCAGAGGGGTTTTGAGGGTGTAGGGCTGCTCCACCACACCAGCAGCAGCAGCAGCAGCAACAACAACAGTAGCAGCAAAAGCAGGACCAGCAGCACCAGCAGTACCAGCAGCACCAGGATCAGCAGCAGCAGAGCAAGCACCAGCAGGACCAGGAGCACCAGCAGGACCAGGGAGCACCAGCAGCCAGCAGCACCAGGCGCACCAGCAGCACCAGCAGGACCAGGAGCACCAGGAGCACCAGGAGCACCATGAGCATGAGCAGGACAGCGGACCAGGATCAGCGCCAGCAGAGTAAGCACAGCAGAAGCACCAGCACCAGGATCAGCGCCAGCAGAGTAAGCACCAGCAGAAGCACCAGCACCAGAGCAGCGCCAGCAGAAGCTCCAGCACCAGAAGAGCCAGCACGGAGCAGCAGAAGCCCCAGCAGAAGCAGAGTCAGGGCCAGGGGATGGGATGGTGGCCCTGTCCTTCTTGCCAGGGTGGCAGCAGATGGCAGGGTTTCTCTTCTTCCCCATGGTTGTAGGCTGGCTGGCTGACTGGCTGGCTGGCTGGAGCTGTATCTGGCAGCAGTCTTTCCTCTGAATGGTGACCTGTGCTGGTAGCTGCTTCCCTTTATATCCGCAGGACTGACGCAATGCATCCTCCCCACATGCGCAGTGAATGCTTTGCATCCGCTAGGCATCCGCTAGGCATCCGTGATGCATCTGCTTCATCTGCCTTGACATCCGCTCTGCATCCGTTCCTTCCGTTGTATGTCCGCTTCGCTGTTGCTCCCCCGAAGCCCTGCAGATGTGCATCGCCTTCCATCCGCTTCCATCCACTAGGCTTCCGTGGAGCAATCCGCTTTCCATCCTGACTACTCCTCCCCCGTCCATTCCTTTCTGTTGTTGGTCCGCTCTGCTTATGCAAATTTGGGGCACTTTGAGAGTGGATAACAATGGATGGAACATTTTCTCGTCCACTGTGTCCTTTTTACATATGTTTTGCATCCGTCGGCCTATGTGACAGGCCCTTAAGTAAAAGCTGACCTTCTGAACCTGAATCAGAGTTTTGACCTCAGAATATTTAAGGTCCATGGGAACAGATGTTCCTCCTTTAGCCAAAAAAATATTCCATCCACTTACCTGATCAATCCAGCAAACAAGTTTCTTTCAAGATCCCCAAACCATCCTTTGTAATTATTAAAATGTCAGCATGGTAACAGCTATACATTAACAGGCATCAAATTAGTCAAAGCACTGAGCTCAGTGCTGTATGGTGCTGAATAATGAAATCTTTTTAAGATACTTCTAAGGTTGGAAGATACCCAGTCCAGATGTGAAAGCCTATAAACTGGATTCCTTATTCCACCCTTAACCTCCTGCAGTCAGAATCAGGCTGCAATTTTTTAGAGTTTCTGTTTCCTTGGATGAAGCAAATTCTTTTTTAAAAAATATCCATCTCAACATAGGTTATTGACAAGCATGCTCTCTCTACATTGTGACCAAGCCTGAAACCTAACCAAAAGGAATCCAGTTAATCTTCTTCCTCCAGAGCCTTATGAAGCTATCCCACTTTTCCACAATCTTCCCCATAAAAATGACAATAGCCCTCACCCCTGCTCTGACATCTTGGGCAGCGCTAAACCAGTTAGTTTCCAAGAGGAGATGTCATTTTCTCTTTTCCCTGCATGTGACTGCGAGCAAAACATCTCTCCAATTTGCTTCATGGGAAATTCTGTTGAAAAAGAAAAAAATAAAAGCAGCATAATTTAGAAAACTGATATAGGAGAAGAGGATCATTTGGCTATTACAGATTTCATATCTGGATCTCACATTTGAATTATGCAAAGAAGGAGCAAGAGAGGCAGTCCATTCAGGATACTTACATGCTCTTTATATACCTTTATTGTTACCAGCCAGACCACATCCGTTTATTCAATTATGTGTCCAAATAATCTTTTAAAGTGAGGTATAAATGCCTGCATTCATTCAGTGTTCAGTCCTATGGTTTACTCATCATAGTGAAAGGGTTCAGGCCCTATTCTAAATAACGCCACCTCACCCCCCAAAATCAATATCCTATAGTGTGATATGGTAGATAAATTCATGCAAACTATACATGGTTCTTAAAAAGTTTTACATGGTAGGATAGATAGAGCTGAGCTGCAAATATCCAGGGATCTCTAGATACTAAAAAGAACTGGAGTTTTCTGTTTGCCACTATTTAATGTGGCCAAAATTGGGCATCCTAGGACAAAAATTCAGTTCTATTTGATTGGAACATAATAAAATGAGATGTCCCTTTTTGTGTAGTTGGGGATTTGCTCCTTATTTTGCTAAGAACTGAATTGCTGCAGCTCACATGTCCAAAATCGTCACAATATTAGAACTCAGAACAAAGCATAATAGAGTTGGAAGGGACTCCAGAGGTCTTCTAGTCAAAACCCCTGCTTGAGCAGGAGATACTATATCATTTCAGACAAAAGGTTCTCTAGTCTCTTTTTGAAAGTTTCCAGGGATGGAGCACCCACAACTTCTGAAGGCAAGCTATTCCATTGGTTGACTGTTCTCACCATTTGGAAAATTTCTTTCATTCTAGGTTGCTTCTCTCCTTGGTTAGTTCCCATTGTTTCTTGAGTTGCCTTTTGGTGCTTTGGAAAATAGTTTGATTCCACTTCCTCCTCATCTCTGTGGTAGCCCATCAAATATTGGAACACTTCTATCATGTCTCCCCTAGTCCTTCTTTTCACTAGACTAGACACACTCAATTCCTGTAACCATTATTTTCCAATTTCTGCAACCATCCTCAATTTCCTATAACCGTTCTTTCTTCTGTAATCATCTTCTTTCCTTCCCCTGCAACTGATGTTACTTCTGCTTTTCTTCTATTACTTCCTTCATATACTTTATTTAAGGAGGTTTTTTCATCAGTGTTTGGGTAACAAATCAATCATTGAACATGATAGAGCTGCTTGGTTTTTGGCCAGGGAATACTGCATGCTTGTATGGTCCTCAACCCACCTGCTAAATCAGCTAAGACAGAGCCAGCCCACTTCTGGAAATACTGAGTAAACAGTGTGCAGATTTTGCAGCTGTTTAGCCTAAAGGCTGTTTCATTTACAGATATGCAAGGAGACAATCATTTTAAAAGTGGCTAGAGGCTTGGTTTGACATTTGTAAAATTATTCCTTGGGAAAGAAAATACTTTACCTGACATTGAATTAGCAATATAAAAAAAAAATCAAAGAAACATCTTGAATTCAAAGATAAACTTCTTATAAACATATGAAGCATCAGTTAAATAACTAGACACCCTGTTATTGATCTTTATTCCACTACTAATATTTGGTTTTCAGTACATAAAGTCAAATCTAGTTTTAATCAGTGGCTTTCAAAGTTTCTACCTTTACACAAACCTCTTTTTTTTTCTCACCCTAATTCCATGTCAGGAAAAGCTTTTTTCTATTACAAGTATGAATGCTGAGGAAATTGCAACTTTCTTCTGGTCAGATGTATAAGTCTGAAAGCTCATGCAACCTAGTCCTGAAAGCTTTAGATAAAATACTGTTTTTCCATTTTTTTAAAAAAACTGATCACTGGCAGATCCATTTCCCTTTTTCTGCACTGTGTGGATAATCATATTTTGGTGATATGAAAGAGAGAAGAATGTTTACATCTTTCATTCAGCACCGAATGGCATATTTAAAGAAGTTAAATAAATTGTGTCTAATTAGAACACCCTAAAAGATCATACATAACCTAAATTTTACAACCATAAAAGCAAGGGGATAGGAAATCTTAAAATAAAATGGAGAAGCTAGTAAAGAAAAGACTTAGGTACGTTTAGGTATTCTACTGAATGAGATATATTTATTTTCAAATAATCTCTGATTAGAACCACATAGTCCTTGCTTTAAAACTAAATGCTTACCAAAATAAGTTGCCCAGTAATGTATAATATTTGAGGGGATCAACCTAAGTTTCAAGGCTCCAGAAGACAAAACAAGAAACAATGGATGAAAACTAATCAAGGAGAGAAGAAACCTAGAACTAAGGATAAACTCTTTAACAGTGAAAACAATTAACCAGTGGTTAATTAACTCCAGAAGTTGTAAGTATTCTATCACTGGAGAAGAGCTTTTAAGAAGAGATTGAATAGTCATTTGTCAGAATGGTATAGGGTCTCCTGCTTGGGGTTGGACTAGAAGATCTCCAAAGTCCCTTCCAACTCTCTTATTCTGTGTGCCATTCTAAATCATTTGTTCCATCTGATTTTTATCTTTCAACAGATATATCAAGAGGAGGAGGAGGAATTGTTTATTATTTATATACATGAAGTTAGTTGGTTCTATAGATGTGTATGCACATTGATTTGAACTGGATATTCAAAGAAGAAAGATCACATTCACAAGGACTGTCCTTTTGGGTTTTCCAGAAATAGAACTAATCAAAGATCAGTGATAAATTACCAGAATAAAGGATACTAAGAAAAACTCAAGAATTTACACTTTGTTAATCCATGTTTCTTTTCTGAGAAATAAGTCTCATTTCAACTGGACTCAAATTGAGAAGCAGGCTTAATTGATTAAACAAATAAATGAACAAATCATCCTCTTTTAATGACCCCATAATCCCTTGTGGGGTAGAATTTGGGCAACTGAATGGAGCTGAGTGTTTACTGGCTGGATGCCCTTCCTGTTGCCAATGCACAGTTTTGTTCAGCAGATATATTCTCATTGTGCCCAGGGAGAGAAATATCTGCTTCTACCTAGGATTGAACTCACTGCCTCCTGATTGTGAGGTGAGAGCTCCACCTTTAGGCCACTGCACCACTCCAAATAAATGAACAAATAATAGATTTATTCCCAAAGTATGGTTGACACATTAGGAGCTCCTTCTGATTTGTTCCGTATCTTTCAGTTTTCTTTCTTTTCAAATTGTAAAAAGTGTAAAGGAGATTAAGTATGTAAAAAAATGGCAAAGGTGCAAAGCTGGCATAACAGTTAGGACCATGGGTATTTTAAAAATTCTGAATAAGTGTTTCAGAAGTTCTCATGCATGCAGCCTGATGCCTCTGTTTGTCCCACTGATTTTAATGAGTGGATTCCTTGATCACTTATAGCTTACAGAGAGGCTACCTTAATGAGCATCAGAGTAATGCTGTTTTCATGTCCAAATCATAGTCAAAGTGTTCACAGCTGTGATTATTAAATACAACATTTGATGTGTATCCTTCACTGTTCCTGTTGTGTATATGTTGCAAAATATTTTAATCAAATACGGATAAGATCCTGAAGAGTTACAGAAAGAAACTTGAGCGTCTTACATGGATAAGAAGTTCTCCAAATGAGTTAACAAGCAAGAACACTGATTTGACCACCAATTCTAATGGAAAGAATCAATTTTCAAAACACATAACTTCCTCTGTGTAATTTTTTTTTGTCCCCAGGGAAATGAACAATGTTTTGGACAATAGGTTATGAGTTCATTTTGGGGAGCTTTTTTCTCCTGGGAGAAATGAAAAAAAAATTGGTCCAAAATATAGTCACAGTTCTTTCAGAGGTCAGATGAGAAATAGGGTTCTTAAAAGGGTCAGCAGCTGCAATCTTTGGCGAGCAACTTGTTTTGCCATGACCCTTTGTTTGTCCCTTGGAAATGTTTAAAAATTAAGTGTGCAAGACCTGCTATGAAAAATGGTTCAGTATAATGAATGATGGAGGTTAATATGCAAAGCAGGCCATCCAGCTGCAACTAAAGACAAGTAACACAGAACATGCAAATTAGATCAACTCTTTTTTTTCCCAACACCCTTAACTTCTCGCACTTGGTAGTGGAGCATTTACTTAGCCATGGGCTGCACACATGCAACCTATGTCCAGTAAAGTCAGAATTCAATTGATTTTACTGAAGACTCAAGAATCAATAACAGTTCTTAAAGTCAGGACTCATTATGACTGTTAAATAATGTTTCATACAAGCATTATTATTTTAAAATGCAAAAATTGTACATATGTACTGACTGTCCTCCTCAGGATGAACAAGTGCTGGAATTTATGTAGAAAAAAAGGTTAAGCTAAAAGTTTTAAATAAATTACATTGTCCTGATTTGTTTGCATCCAATTTATACATCTTGATGGAGTTTGCTTCTTGCCATCTCAAGATTGACTCAGCCTTCCATCCTTCCAAGGACAGTAAAATGGGGACCCAGATTGTTGGGGGCAATAGGCTGACTCTGTAAACCACTTAGAGAGGGCTGTAAAAGCACTGTGAAGAGGTATATAAGTCTAAGTGCTATTGCTA
Source organism: Laticauda laticaudata (assembly GCA_004320025.1). NCBI lineage: Eukaryota > Metazoa > Chordata > Lepidosauria > Squamata > Elapidae > Laticauda > Laticauda laticaudata. Next base: position 48,771 of record BHFT01015282.1, on the reverse strand, counting down.
TTTGAGCCACTGTGATGTTGTGGTCAAAGTTTATTGGATTATTTTAAATTCATTATTTTCTTTTTCTTTTTTTCAAGCCAGTCTATTCCACAGGATATTCATTCTTGGAGAAGATGGGATGGAGAGTACTTTGTGCTTTTAGAGCTATAGATCTAACAAATAAAGTAAATAGTAACAGTCCTTTTTTCCAGATCATTGTGCATGTATTCAAACCTGCAAAAGAAACTAAAAAATGTTCCAGTTCCAGTTACAAATGTAATTTTTACATATTTGATATATGTACAATATGTTATTGTTTAGATTTCCTGCCACCATCATTAATGTAAGATAGTCTGCTGAAAATCTGGAGAAGCAATTAAAAGAACATCTGCAATCCTTGGAGAGTCTCAACTGGATATTTCTGGTTTGTAACCTCATTTTGAATCCTGGAGAGAGAATGGTGTGGGACGAAGCATTTTATTGTACATTTGGACACAGGTTGACAGAGGGCTGCCAAAATTCTATTGGTTTTCCGCAGCTGAGTTCTTATGAGAGAAAGAAAGGAAGAGAGCTGGAGAAGATGGATTTGGAAAGGATATCCAAGGAAATGAGGAGCCAAATAAAACCACAGCTTTTGAAGAGCCAGCATTTCAGCTAAATAGGCTTCAGGAATGAAGAACAGTGTTTTTTTAAAGTGTGTATGACCATAACCATCAGATTTCTGCTCCCTTACTTTCCTTTCCTTTCCTTCTTTCCTTTTTCCTTTCCTTTTCTCTTTCCTCTTTTTATTTTCCCTCCTTTACCCTTCCTTCCCCTTTCCTTTCCCCTCCTTTACTTTCCCTCCTTCTTTTCTTTTCCCCTCCTTTCTATTTCTTCCCTTTTCTTTCCTTTTCTCCTTCCCTTTCCCATTTCATCCTTCCCTTTCCTTTCTTCCCCTTCCTTCCCTTCTCTTCCCTTCCTTTCTCCCTTTTCCTTTCCCCCTTTTTCCCCTTCCCTTCCTCCCCCTTCTCCCCTTCTTCCTTCCCTTCCCTTCCTTTCACCTTAGGCTACAACAGGGAAGTGCACCAAGTGTCATTAGGCCCCAAAGTAAAATTTGCAATGAACAATTAAATTCCAGCTCAACTGCAGCATGTGCCAAACTTATAAGAAAAACAAAAGGGGAAAAAGATTCAATAAAACCAGTAAACCAGTGGGAAGAGGTCAGTTCTGCACATTCCCATCTATGATACATAGAGTCTACATTTTAAAAACAGAATTGGTCTCAAGCCGAGAGATGTTAATATACATATCAAATTAATTTAAGCAAATGCTCCTTTCTTCTGTTCCTCGCTCTCTCTTCCTTTGGGATGCAGACAGCCTAAGACAGAATGCAAAGAGTGATCTTTTATTTTACTGTCCACTAGGGGTTCCCCTTTTCTTCCAAATGTAAGGACATCATGAGTCATTTTCATATATTTAAGCAGCTTGTGGGGAGGAGGTGACTGCACACATGATGACTTTCCAGATCTCCAAGTATATTTAGCATTGACAGTCCTAAAGTACTTCAAGATGCTTCAGAATAGAAACATATTAAATGTAAAAATGAATTGCAGCAAGCATCAAAATATATATTTTCTTTCTTTCTCGCTTTTTCTCTCTCTTCCTCTCTCCCCCATATTGTCTCACTTTTCTGCCTTGATAAGGGCTCATATCATTTTTTAAAATAAAGTAACTAAAGGAAAACAAATTTTTTTTATTTATTTAAAAATAAAAAATAAGTACTTCTTTTAAATATTTTAAACAAAAATAACTTTACCATAAATGCTGTAGCTTTATCCATACATTATTCTGTTTAGAATAGAGTAGAGTAGAGCAGAGCAGAGCAGAGCAGAGCAGAGCAGAGCAGAGCAGAGCAGAGCAGAGCAGAGCAGAGCAGAGCAGAATAGAATAGAATAGAATAGAATAGAATAGAATAGAATTCTTTATTAGCCAAATGTGATTGGACACACAAGGAATTTGCCTTGGCTCATTCGTCAAGAATCATAAGGTACAACACTTAATAATAGTCATAGTCATACAATAAGCAATCAAATCATACGAGGAAACAGTCAATAAAAATCATTAGGATACAACCATCAAATAACAGTTATATAGTCTTAAGTGGGAGGAGATGGGTGAAAGGAAGGATGAGAGGATTAATAGTAATAGTAATGCAGACTTAGGAAATAGTTTGACAGTGTTGAGAGAATGATTTGTTTAGAAGAGTGATGGCATTCCGGAAAAACCTGTTATTGTGTCTAGTTGTTCTGGTATTTTTCAGTCTTTCTGCCTTGACTAAAAATGTAACAGTCAAATTGTGATGGTATGTGCATGGTTTTTTCAATTTTACATAGGTTTCCTGTCAATTGTTCTATTTCAGCTTTGGTTTTAGAGTCCAATTTAAACTGTAGTTAACCATTTTAACATAATTATATCCCATCATAATCTATTCTAATTTCCAGAATTTTCCATAATGGTGAGATAGGATTGGAATTCTGAAAATTGATGTCAACTCTTTGGATATTCTAAGATGAATCTACAAGCAGATGTGTTTTGAAGGAAAAGGGCTTTCAGAAATTATGATCTTAAAATGGTTAACCACAGTTTAAATTGGAGTCCAGTACTAGGCTATGACAATTGAAAATGGTTGAAAAGTTGCATTTACTGCATTTTTAGCCAGGGTAGGGTAGAAATAGAATAATATACAGACTAAACTGTAACTTAATGTCAAAGTATCAACTTGAAGATACAGGTGTTGTGGCTCATGAAATTGGGAAAACAATCAGCAGGTTCAAGTTTGAGATCTGTTGCTGCAGTGGGTGGGGGTAAGCTCCTGTCACTTGCTCCAGCTCCTGCTGACTCACAGTTCTAAAAAGCAATTAGATTAATGAAGTTTGGTGGCAACTTCATGAGGACACAAAGCAGCCCCCAATCTCCACACCACCAACCAGGCAAACACCTGGGCACAAACAGACAACCCCCCCCCATACCTCCAGCTCAAACACACCCCAACCAAGCACCCAGATGAAACCTAGCTTCCTAATAAATGATAGCCATCCATTTACTCGGATTCAAGCTGCACTAAAAGCCTCCAATATAGGAAACACAACATTGCCAGCCAATCAAGACAAAAAAAAACCTACAAAACAGACAGAAGATATTAGAAACACCAATCAAGCAGAACACAGCAAACTCCAAGACCAATAAACACAGACCAAGACTCCCAACCAATCAGGATGAAGAAAAAACCATTCTGGCACAGCAGTAGGCTAGCCCCAAATTTAAAATAGAAATGGCTGTGAAAGTCTGACTCACAGATGAACACAATTCAGAAGCCTGATGATGGCAGATGAGATTCTGCTGAAACGTTGCTTCAACTTTAAAAGCACATCTATGATGATGTGGGAAAATACCCGAACAAAGCTGAATACCATACATACATACATACATACATACATACATACATACATACACACACACACACACGTTATGTGTGTGTGTGTGTGTGTAATTAAACACTTCTACAAAATCTATAGATTATGGCAAGTCATTTATACCTTTTTCCCTCTCAGATGACCATAGTGAAATGGTTAATCAGAACTGGCAACTAAAAGAACTTTTGATTATTTAGGTTAATTTGGCAAATCAAGACAACTAGTAATACACACACACACACACACAAACACACAACTTGCTATTTCCAATCCAGCTACCAATCAGTTGACTTCAGTACAAGTCTTTTTCCCCCCAGATTCTTTACAATCCTTAGGAATAGTCATAATCAAAGGAACTCTTTTCAGACAACACATGAAATAAGATAAATTGTCGACAGTTAATTCTCATACATCCTTTATAGTTCTCAGTGTATCAAAAACCCCAGGGCAACTTTATCTCTAAGTCTCAACTCTTCTATGGTTAATTTAACTTTTTCCAGGTGTTAATCTATTTAAGTCTGAAACAATCCAAAAACATGATGACATTTTGAAAACTAAGGCATTTATTATACCATAAACTTTAACCATGGCTCATTTCTGAAGAAAAACATACAAACAATACATCTTTTCCAATATACAATAATACACAAAGGCACAAAACTTTGGATATAATATAGAATTAGAGAAATGGCAAAATATATGGAAAAGAAATTATAAATTAACAATGTCAATTTTTTATAAAGAAAACTTACATAAAATGTTTTATAGATGGCATTCACCACCTGCTAGGTTAGCCAAAATGTTCAAAAATATGTTTAGTAAATGTTGGAAATGTAATAAAAAATCTGGCACATATTATCATCTGTGGTGAACTTGTGCTAAAGCAAAAAAAAATGGGCAAAAATACACATGTGGCTAGAAAAGATGTCAGGAAAACATGTAGATCTTGAACCTGAACTTTTTTTTAATTAGGCATATTACCAAAAAAATAGATAAACAAAGTGTATATTTAATGTTGCATGTATTAACAGCAGGATGATTGCATTTGCACTGCACTGGAAAAATGAACAAATACCACTAGATGAAGAGGTGATTCAGAAGATATTGGACTGTGCAGAAATGGACAGATTTACATTGAAGATTAAACAGAAAGAAGATACAGAATATTACCAAATATGGAATTTATTTTATCAATGGCTGGAAAAAAAGGATAAAGATTAGAAATTTGATTTGTCTTGTTAAACAAACAAAACAACCCTGACAACAGGATGTTTATTAAGCACTAATTAAATTTAATACTAGAAAATCAATAAAACTTTGTTTTAAAAAATGCACAAAGGCTTTATGCCATCCTGAGCATGCTAAGTTTTAAGAGTGGAGCAGCACTTTTTTCACTTTTTTAAAGGGCCTTTGGTCATCTAACCTTATTTTTGTGATTTTTGTCATTTACTTGAACAATGAGAAATTCTTATTTTTAAATACTAATAGGATCAAGTCAATCCATGATATATTAAAGACACAGAATCATTTTGTTATTTCAGGGAATGCTTTGCTTCATTGTCTCTTTTCTACATGCACTGTATCTGAGTATCTTTATCTCTTAACTATAGACCGGGGTCACTCAAGTTAACGTTAAATGAGATTTGTTTAAAAAAGTTTTGAAAAAGAGGCCTAAATGTTAAAAGATATAATTTGGGAGGGGGACAGAAAGAGGGAGAAAGAGAGGTCTTTTACCCCTATAATTAATTCCATTTGTTATGGGACTGGGAACTTTTCTGTAAAATCTGGCAAAGTGGGTTGGCCTTTGTGTTTGACCATAAGAGGGTTGGAGTGAGTAAAGATGATGGGGTTGAACCACTAACACTCAAGTGGACTGTGAAAGGGGGTTTGGATTTTCCCAGGCACAGCTGAATCCATTATGTTACTCGGTGGTGTGACGTTTTCCCATCTCCATGGCTTCACTTCTCAAGGGAAATTCTATCAAGGCTCAACCAATTCTACAGTATAGTTCAGATGGAAACCATTTGATTTTGACCAATTCTATCAGACGTATACCTTGGGATATTCAGCAGGGTCTAATATACAGGAAAAAGGTATTATAGTTGGATTAAGGAGCAGATAAACAGGCCATTTTTTCTAAAGCTTGGTATGAGGGGACATGGCACTCCAGTGCAGCCAGTGTAACAAATTAAAACAAAAAAACTAATTATTTTCCAGAATCTATACAGTATTTTGACTTTACATCTGACCTCTCCCTGTTCATTATATTTGGGGACATTTCAATATTATCTAGATTACATGCCAACATTTTGTAAGACATAATTACATTAACTGAGTCACTATAGTTTGGGGGTGTCAAACTCAAAGCCCAGGGACTAGGTCCGGCCCATTGGGTATTAAGATCTGACCCATGGGGCGACTCTGGAAATAGCAAAGTACCAGCCCTCAGTGCCTCTGCCACTAAAAACAGAACACAGGAGGGATGTTAAAAAAATATTCTGGATGTTAAAAAACTGTTTCAGCCCCTTGTGAATGGTTCTTGCATATTTCTGTCAGGTCATGTTGCTTAGTTTCTATGAATGTGGGCTATTCTTTTAGCAATCTAAACCTAGCCAGCACAATTGGACATTGACCAATTAAACTGCATTTTAAATCCCAGATTGACTAGGAAGACTTCAATTCAAACTCTAGCCCTTGCTTTATTTTAATCTATTGCAGGGTCATTATGAGATTAAAACCAGGTGAGCCATGTATATACATTATACAAAATACAATAGATTACTAAATATAATAGAGATAGTCGTTTATTGACAAAGCATAGTTTGATAAAGAGTCACATGGTTGAGATGGGTGTCTATGGAAATTGAATAAATATATAAATAAAGCATACCAAAGCAATTGGAAAGCCACATTCCTGGAAACATCTGTTTCTTTGAATAATTTGCAATAAAATTACATATAAATGATTGTATGTCCAAAGTTCAACTATGGAATTCATTTTTGAAAGATCATTTTAAACACATTAATGTGTTCACAGGGAGTTCAAAGAGAGTTTCCTTCACCCAAAGGAGCTCTCCCAGCTCTTCCTTCCTCTGTATTCCTGGAAGAGGAATGGAAGAACCTTGTGTAATAATGGGAATTGCAATACTGAATGGGAGCTGACAGATGGGGAAAATAGCTATGTTGTTCATAGCCACCTCGCGTAAGTAAAGATCAACTCATGTTGCTTTGGATCCAAAATACTTACTGAGTAGAACTTGAGATATGATTCAGGCAATTGTTTGTATCATACACTTTCTCCAGTTTTTTTTTTCTACAAAATTTGGGATTAAAAGCCCTGTCACACTGCCCAACGGATGCAAAACGGACACAACGGATGAGCAAAATGTTCCATCTGTTGTTACCGCGTCTCAAAGGCAAAAAATTTTCATAAACCAGAGCGGATAACACAGATTGGGGAGGATTGCAGGGGCATGGAAAGCGGTATGTTGAACAGAACCTAGCGGAGGGAGGGATGGGAGCGGAGGCACATCCGCAGGTTCGGGGGCCTCAGCAAGCGGACCCGGAACGGATGAAAGCGGGATGCAGAAGTGGATGAACAACGATGAAGAGATTGCAGAGCGGAAGCTTTAGCGGATGCACAGCGGAGTAGCCGAACGGATGTCCTGCGTTAATTGCGCATGCAGGGGGGGGAATTCATTGCGCAAAGCCACGCGGATAAAAGAAGAAGCAGCTTGCCACGTGGCCAGCATTCGGAGGAAAGACCTGCTGCAGGATAACAATCGAGTCTTGCCTGCCCTGCCTGCATCCCTGCCTGCAAGCCTTGCTGCCAGCCTTCCTGCCAGCCTGCCTCCAAAGCCTCCTGGCCAGCCTCCCTGCCAGCCTTTGCTGTCTGTCTGCCTGCCAGCCTTGCTGCCAGCTCTGCCTTCCAGCTCCCTGCCAGCCAGTCTGCCTGCCAGCCTGGTGCCTGCCCTGCTCCAGCCTTTGCTGCCTGCCTGCCTGCCTCTGCCTTCCTGCCAGGCTTCATGCCAGCCTTCCTGCCAGGCTTCCTGCCAGCCTTGGTGCCAGTTCCTGTCAGCCTTGGTGCCAGGCTTCTGCCAGCCTTTGGTGCCAGCTTCCTTGCCAGCCTCTCCTGCCAGTCAGCAACCCCCACAACCATGGGAAAACGAACGTCCAGCAACCTGCCGCCATCCGGAAGAGACAGGCACCCTCCCGCCCCCGTCCCTGACTCCTCTTCTGCTGGGGCTTCCGCTGCTCGGCTGCTCTTCTGTTGCTGGAGCTTCTGCTGAAGCTGCCTTCCTGGCGGTGGTGCTTCTGCTGCTGCGTACTCGCGAATTGCTGGCTGGTCCTGCTCATACCGCTCGTGCTCCTTGACTTGCTCGTCTGCTTGTGCTCCTGAGACTTGCTCGTACTGCTTGTAACTGCTCGTGCTCTTGGTCTTGCTCATCCTGTTCGTCCTGCGTGTCCTGCCGCTGTTGCTCTGTGTCCTGGTCTGCTTGCTCCTGTGTCCTGCTGGTGCTGCTGGGCTGCTGGTGCTGCTGGGGCTGCTGGGGCCTCTGGTTTACCGTTGCGCTGCGATTCCTGCTGTCCCTGCTGATCTGCTGCTGCTGCTGCTGCTGAATGAAGATGAATCCTGCTGTGATAGGATGATGATGAATGATGATGGTGTTGCTGCTGCTGTCGGTGTGGAGGAGACAGATCCTACCACCTGGAGCCCGTCTGATGAAGGGCCAATCTGGTCCTGACAAAGGGAGGAAGAGGCGTATGCAGGGATGGAGAGGAGACAATACTCATTGAGGAGGAACACGAGCGATGAGGTGCTGGAGTGGCCTGAGAAGAATGAATGACTATCTGTGGCAGAAGGGACATCGGCTGTACAGGGACACCAACGGAAGCAGGCTGCTTGGAGAGAGAGGGCGGAGAGTAGGGTTTACACTTCGGAGGGTGCTCCTCGACTGTGAAACATGCACACCTGGTACGAGGAAGACTCCACCTGAAGAAATCTGGCCAGGACACAGTAAAGCTGACGGACAAGAGACCTATGTCATGGCCAGTGCAGCTTCTTGGAGGTGAGATCCACCACCAAGGAGCACCAGGAAGCACCTCTGTATATCCTCGTCTCTACCGCAGCCTCTGCGACCCAGTCCTTTCCGGCTGAGAGTCAGTCCCTGTCTCCAGGCAGGTTTCTGTGGAGTGTGCCACGGCGGAGAACACACGGACAGCTGTTGTCACTGTGGTGGAGCGCATGGAGGACTCCCTGTGCGCGGTGAGAGAGGAGACATCGAGTCCACCACAGTTGTAGGCCACATCCATCCCCCCCAGCTCCGCCTCACAGAAAGTAAGAGAACAACAGGCAGAGGGGCAGAGCCACACTTCGCTGCTGGAGATCAGGGACAACCATCCGCACGCAAGTAATAGACTCCTCTTCTCAGCTGGTCGCACCACGGACTCCTCATCCTCCAACCCAAGCCCTTCCCTCACCTATGTCACCAAGACCCTCAAGACCATGAGGAACCCCAGTACACAGTGGTGAAGGACCAGATCACGGAGCTGCTTCACAACCCTCCAGACCCAGAGGAACCTGCTCCCACCCAGTCCAGGTCTGCCCTCTCCCACCCCAGGAATGTCCCTCCCATACCAAGGCTTTCCCACATCCTCTCACCTACAAGGCTATGGCTAACGGCAGAGGTCCAAGCAGCACAGCAGCAGCCCTTCCCAGCCCAGGCACAGAGTCATCGGTGACACCGTTGCCACCTGTTCCTACTGATGCCACTGATGCCAGCCATGCCATGATGCCAGCTGATGACAGCGATGCCACCTCACACCACCGATGCCACCCATGCCAGTCCTCACCCAGCTGCAGACCAGACAGCCCCACTACATTACTCCTTCCTCCAACCCACAGCCAAGCCTGGCCTCAGTACACTGTCATCAGTACTCTGGGGCTGACACCCCATGGCATGGAGGAAGGACCTCTCAGAATTGTGGGTCTGAGCCAGCTGTCTGCGGAGCTTTCCTCAACACACCACACCCTGTTGTCCTCTCGGGGCCAGGCACCCCAATGATGATACAGACCAGCACTCCAGCACCACCCACCATCCACAGCACCTGGACCCTCAACCCTTAGACTGGGCACACTCCGAGTGACCAATAAGAGTGCCAGAGAACTGGGTAGCTGCTACCCTTAGAGTTTATTTGGACACTTGACTTGGGTCATTTTTGTTTTTACAGCTGTTGTTCAGTAAAGTTTATCTTTGATCAAACACTTGCTCCATTCTTTTTTTTAATAAAGTCTTGGTGGAAACTTTTAGAAATGGTTTAAGCCTTTGCATGCTTGTGGGATGGTTAAGATTAAGCAGTGGATGGGCAAGGATACCTGTGGAAGGGTAATAGCTGTGGGATGGGCAGGGATACCTGTGGGATGGGTTAATAGCTGTGGATGGTGCAGGGATACCTGTGGGATGGTAATAGCTGTGGGATTGGCAGGGATACCTTTGGGATGGGTAATAGCTGTGGGATGGGTAAGGATAGCAGTGATATACCATAAAGCCCTCCAGTGCAAGCAATAGTGGGACTGTATGGTCCACCCTCCCTGGTCCACACCTATGGCCCTTATTAACAATAATAATGTAAATAATTCATGCCACAACATGTTCAACACATAACACAACTCAAAATTTAAACACCCTGTTTCATTGAGGCCCCCCAACAATACATGGCCCAATCTCATTCAGTGGATGAACAGGCTGAACGGAAGCACTCACTAATCAATCTATCATCCTTGTCTTGCCACGCACTAGGCTCCAGCTGGGGAGTTGCATCCAGTGTCTCAGGAGTGTTGGCGCTGCTTCTTCCCTCCACGTGAGGCTCTGTGGGGCCTTGCAGCATCTGAGTGTCTATCAGTTTTGCCTCTTGCCTCCATTCCCCAGCGCTCCATGTCCTACCTTTGTTGCCTTGTTGGAGGTCTCCACTTGTCCGGAGCCTGCCTCTTTCTTGCAAGAAGCCTTATTAGTTGCGGCGTGCGTCTATGGAGAGTAATTGATATTGGCAAGTGACAAGACAGCAAGCTTTTTCCATTGATCCCTCCTCAACGTTCTCTCTCTGGTGAATACTAGCGATGGTGTGAGAGAAGCACCCTCGAACATCTATCAATGCGTCCAGCGCTAAAGTAAGCCCAAAATGTGTCGTTCTTGCCGATCACCCACCCAGGTCCTTAGTCCCCTGTACAGCCTGTATGTTGCAAGATCCCTCTCTTCACGGGAGGCATCTGGAAGTGTAATGGGCTTCATCGAGGTCTAAGGTTCTTGAGGAAAAGGCGTCATCTCCCCACGATGAAAGTAGGGCACATCTTTGCGTGTCGTTGGGGCAGGGGGTTCGGATTCTGGAAAGCCCAGATGAGTTCCTCCAGCCCTCCTTGAGGTCACTGCGTTGAAGAACCCCTGTGCATCTGTTTAACGATTTGAGCACGAGCCGCGTCCCTGAAGCATAGACCCTTGACGATTCTGCTTGCTAATCATGAGGCAGATTATGTGTGTAGTAATTCATTCATCACAATCGCAAATCAGCGTCTACTCTGACAAACTGAAATCACCCCAGAAGAAATTTAAAGGGAAAGAGACATGAAACCAAAGATTTGTTGGCATAATTCAGCCCTATACTTGGCTTGGAAAACATCAAACAGGTTGGTGCCTATGAATAAAGGAGATGGTGCCAACCCGATCCCAACCAAAAGTACTCAAGCAGCCATGCCTCCTCAGTCTAGGTCAGGGGTCCTCAAACTAGGGCCCAGAGCGCAGTGGGCCATATATGGCCTCAAACCCCACCATGTACCATATGGCATCACAGCAAAATTCGCCAAGGCTGCCTCTGCCCACAGGCAAAGAGGACGATGCTGAATGTAAGCCCTTGAAGTTGAAATAAGTGAAGCCTGACTTTGGGTGGTGCTTTTGACAGGCCACATCTTCCCATCTTATCTAACTACGCCACGAAGTGTGGCTTGATAAGTCCACCTCTCTGGAGCCTCACCCCCACATCCACCTTCTGGGTGGACTGCTCTGCAAAACTTTCTGCAACCTCTCATATAGGCAGATAGAGGGGCAAAACTGGAGAAGGCGCCTCAGGTACTCTTAACGTATGAATCGTGGAGGGGCCCCTGCCACCCAGACTTTCTTCTGACACAATTGCTGATGGTGTTTGTGTGGCAACCTCTCCAGCCAAATCACTGCATGCTCCTTGTAGGTGGTCCCTTGAACCAGTGCGCAGAGGAGTGCTCACCTTGAAGCCCAGGTCCCGCTGGGCCGGAAGTTGGTGTTTGCCTTGGTAAATCCTGGTGTCAGAGTTCCTAAGCACAAACTCGAATGGTCAGAACATATTGCTCACGCGACTCCTCATTGAGTGCTCCTGGTAATGCGCGCGGAGTAGTCCTCGTCCCTCAGCTCCACCAACACAGCTTGTTGTACCCAAAAAGCCAACCCATCTCCACTGCTCTCTTCCTCACCATCTCAGACCGGCAAGACCGCTTCTGGCCGCCTCTTTTCTTCCCTCGTAATTAGAGTTCACAGAGCCCTGTAATGGCTCCGCACTGTTGAGAAGGATGGTGCCCGCCAGAAGGACTGTGTTACATCCACCCGTGACATGACTGATGCGTGAAAAGAGAAATAGTCAATAACGTAAGAGGTCGCAACAGCTGGCTGACTGTCTGAAATGGAGATGCTAACGATCACGTTCCTGCCCCTTTTTATAGCGGCAAACTATAGGGTCCGTTTTGCCATCAACCTCTAGGCCACTCCACGGCATCTCGCGAGGCACATTCCATGATAGAACAACATAATAACCGAAATATCCCTCTGGAACCCTATTTATCGTTTTTAAACTCTTTGTGTTTCACATTGGCAGAACACAAGTATTCACTGCCAGAGATTCCAGCATTCAACATGATAAAACTGAGCAGAGCAGTCCTCAGCGCGTTCCCAGATCAGTTCCGCACACTATACCCTCATAGATTCCACAGCGGAATCGAACGAGTTTGGCGTCGGTATCTTGACGGAATGGATCCCTAGTGAAATAGCGGAGCCCGGTAAATCAGATATGCAAGAAACGGATGCGCAAAAGCGAGAATGCAGAAAATGGCACTCACGACATTGAATAGACAATATACGCGAACATGCACTAAAAATTGTATATTGAGGGCAGCTGAAAAGCTCTAATTCGGAAGACGATAATTGAGAACCGTAGACTTGAGTACTTCCAATACTCGCAATGCTCGTTTGTGTCAATATCAAGAATGGTCAATTAAAACGGACTATGGAGCGGATAAGAGCAGAGAATCAAAACGAAGGCAAATGAGACCCACTCGGACGTAACCACAGAATGAAGCTTCTCTTTGCGTCAACCAACAGATGGCAAGCTTTTTTGTCCGTTTTACATCCTCTTTGCATCCGTTGGTGCAGTGTGACAGGAGCTTAAACTAGATGTGGCATATGTTAAGGAATTGTGGATTGCCTTTCTTTTCCTTTAAAAAGAAGCTATGATCAATTCTAAATCAAAATAAAGCTGTTTAGTGAGTAGAGAGGAGTTAAAAAACATTAACTGTTTTTCCATACCTCTCCCTCCCCTTCTCTCTCTCTCTCTCTCTCTCTTTCTCTCTCTCTCTCTCTTTCTCTCTCACNCACACACACACACACACACAGAGGGGGGGAGGGAGGGAGGGAGATATATATATATATATATTAAAAATGAATGAACATATGATTCATTCATCTTGTTCAGATGAGAATAAATATTTGCTTTACTTATCTGAGAAAGGAAAAGTCAGCCCTTTCGCTGATTGAGATGGATTCTGGATCCTGACCTGAGACTTCAGTCTGGTTCTTTTCCAGAGTTGACTTTGCGATCTAGACCTAGCAGAAACTTAGTCTGCCCATATTTTTCCACTGAGTTGTGGACTATATTTATATATAATCTTTCCCAGCTTTAGGCTCTATTAGTGATAACAGTATACTACCTTATTTTTTGTTTTTGTTTTTTCTTAGAGTGCCACCTGGCATAAAAATGGAATCTTGAAAAAATGATAGCAATATGTACTGTATATACATACATACATAATACATATATATTTATAAGGGCATTGTGGTGATCGATGGAAAAGATAATTCTACATTTTTTTTCAGATTATTTTCACTCTCCTAAAGTAAAACAAAAGTATATTCCACCCTTAGCAAATGGCAGTCTGAAGTGGAGTGGAAAGATTTGATTTCTACTTTCCTTTGTTATTTCTTATCTCAAGCATTCTGCATTTTCTTTCTCTTGCTTCTGGCTCCTGTTTTAGTTATTATGTAAATTGACCTGGAAGCTGCAAAATTCTAGAGACGGCTTTATAAATGTCTCTGCAAAAAGAAAAAAGAATGCTTCTCTCCCATTGTACATTTTCCCCTTGATGCTGCTGTCCACTTACAGAACCCTTATATTTCTTTTTTTTTTCCTTTTGATGTGTTAGTTGAACTACCAGAAAGGAAAACTGTTCCTGCAGGTAAGATGCCTTGAGGAACAAAGTGAATGTGACTTCTTTGAAAATGCATAACTTTCCTTTCCCAGAAAATGCAAGGCCTCCCCCAAGAAAGTTCTTTGGCTTCCCCTCAATTTACTGAATGGTTCAGAGTCTGAATTAGCAGACTTAACTCCTACGTTTCTGAACCAAAGGCGATTTCAATCTGATTATCTTGACTTTCTTCCAAATCTCTTTGTTCTTCTCCAACTTTCATTGAAACAGCAAAGAAAGGAACACAAGAGGGTGGAGAGGAAAGCAGGGAGGGAAAAAAAAACCCAACCAGCCATGAATGGGTAATCTGTTGCTTCAAAATTGTCCATTTTCTCAAGTACTTAACCCATGAAGTGACATAGAATAAGATAGAAAAAGAAAGACTTTCTTTTTTTCTCCCCCTCCCCCCCAATTCTTTTTTTCAGGAGGAGAAACTACAATGTGGTTAATGAAGACCAGAGGTTGCCCCAAGTTTGCTGGTGGTCCTTTAGTTATGAATGACAGAAAAGTGGGCTAAACTCTTAGGTTAAATCCACAAAACAGTCATGTGTTTATTTTTCAAAGGCATGTTATGTACAAGAGGCCGCTATCTGAAAGCGCACCAGGGGAGGGCTAAGGCAAGTCCATTCAATGTCGAATTCCTTTGCCCATTCTGAAAGGCCCAGAAAAAGTTAATCACTGATAGATTTTCCCAGTTTTTTTCCCCCCATTTTATCTCTGTGGTCAAGTTTGGATTGTACACGGAAGCAAGACAGGAATGCATCATCCAGATTAAAAAGAAAGGTCTCCCTTGGTCTGTCTGTCTGTGTTAGTCTGTATATTTTAGGTATGTCTCCTTCTGACTACATGGACAACTCTATCACAGTCTGTCATGCCCTTGGTAGAGTCAGACTCTGAGGGAGAGGGGGAACAGCCAACAGGGAGTGGAGGGGTGGCTCCGGAGGTTGTGGAGGAGGCTGGGGAAGGGCAGAGGCCAGCTGGGCAGTCAGAGGAAGAACCAGACCCATCCCCTCTACATCCTAGCACACACAGGGACGAATGGAGAAGGCAACAACTTGGCTTGCGAGAGAGGAAGTGGCAATGATCCCCCTCATTGGTTGCAGCTGGGGAGACTAGTATATAAGAGGGACGGTTAAAACACAGTGTTGCTAGAAGCAAAATGTGTGTTGTTATCCTTCCAACAGACTGTGCCTTGTTCTCTCCTTGAATTTGGTAATTACTTATCCTGTTCCATTGTGGAAATTTCATCAATGTCGTTTGTTTGGTATTTTATTTCACCTCTATCTGTTCATTAAGTTTGGAGTGTATTGCTTTCTTTTGAAGACTATTTTTGAGTACGATTTATCTCCACTGAGAATTATTGAACAGTGGCACCAAGCTGGAGGCATTAAAGGACATTTATTTATGTTTTGGATTTTGTTACCTTTGTGTTACACTCTGGGTCATCACACAGTCTTTGGTCTTCCAGTAAAATCTGTAGCTCTTTCATTGACATTCAAACAATCTTTTTGAATTGTTATCCAACTTGGGTGTTTTCTTTCTCTCTCTCTCTTTTAAACTCCTCTATAGAAGGGGTGTCAAACACAAGGCCCATGGGCTGGATCTCGCCCTTGATGTAGTCAGATTCAGCCTGCATGGCGATCCCAGAAAATGTAAGGGGCTGGCCCATGTCACTTTGGACCAGTCTACCCGTGTCACTTCAGTCTGGTCTACCCATGTTGCTTCAGCCCTGTCCAAAGAGGAAACATGCCAATAATTTAGGGAGTGATGTCAAGCTGGCCACACCCACCCAGTTGGCCACACCCACCTAGTCAGCCATGCCCATCCAGCCCCCTGAGATCAACTACAGTTTATTTTATTTATTTTTATTTTTAATTGCTTACAAGATAATAGGTATAAGTAAAAACATAGTTATGAATACTTGGATACATATAAGAAAAATAAAAAATACATAAAAGGAACAATAGGACAGGGACAGTAGGCACGTTGGTGATGGTAGACATGTTGGTGTGCTTATGCACGCCCCCTACAGACCTCTTAGGAAAGGGGTAAGGTCAATAGTAGACAGTCTACGGTTAACGTTTTTGGGGTTTGGAAAAAAAAAAACCACAGAGTCAGGTAGAGTATTCCAGACAATGACCATTCTGTTGCTGAAGTCATATTTCCTGCAATTAAGTTTGGTGCAATTAACCTTGAGTTTGTATCTATTGATTGCTCTTGTGTTGTTATGGTTGAAGCTGAAGTATTCATTGACAGGTAAGTCATTGCAATGTATTATTTTATATACTATACTTAGATCGGACCAAAGGTGGCTGAGTTCTAGGTATTCTAGGTCTAGAATTTCAAGTCTGGTGGCATAAGGTATTCTGCAATGAGTAGAGGAGTGGAGAACTCTTCTTGTGAAATATTTCTGGACTTTCTCAACTGTGCTAATATCAGATACATAATATGGGTTCCAGACTGATGAGCTTTATTCGAGAATTGGTCGAGCAAATGTTTTGTATGCTCTAGTTATTAGTGTAATATTACCAGAGAAAAAGCTACATAAGATTAGGTTAAAAACTCTTAATGCCTTTTTGGCTATGTAGTTACAGTCGGCTCTAGCACTTAGGTCCTTTGATATGAATACTCCAAGATCCTTGACAGATCATCAACAAGGTCTTGACTATTCAGCCTATATTTTATTTTATGATTTTTTTTGCCAATATGTAGGACAGAGCATTCATTTGTTGAGATTTGTAGTTGCCATCTGGTCCAACAGATAGAGATGGTTTTGGATTGCGTAGTGCTTTTTCAACATTGTCTTCTGTAAAATCAACATGTATTAGATCATTGTAGTTGTATGTGGTTCGACTAGGAAATACTGGGCATGATCCATTGCTGTTTACAAATACTGAGCCAAAGAATGTGTTAAGGAGGTTGGTTTTAATAGTGTCATCATTGCAGTCTTTACCATTAAGTCCTTTCAGGGGTAGAAAGGACCTTGAGGGGGTAGGAAGGACCATGATTTCTTTTTGGATTGAAGTTTCCTTATTGTTTTGGGTAATTTGTTTTTTCTGGTTTTGGGGGTTGTTAATGGTACATATAGTTTGATGACTCTTTTGACTTCAAGTAAAAATATGTTGCAATGATCTTCTACAGTATTGCATCCAGCAAATAGAAATTACCAATCAAGGGATGAGAGATCATTGTTTATAAGATCATAGTTGCCTTTTTTTAAGTTATAATTGAGGATTCTGTCATTGTGATGATTTTTGTGTGGACATATGTTGAGACAAAAGTAGGGTTCTTTAATTTTGTCTTCCAATAAAAAAAAATTGAATTCAAAGATGAGATTGAGGCAGTTGTAAGTCTAGTTTGTTGGTACTAGTTGTTCTCGTCCCAGATTTGGTTACTGCATTGTAAGAAGGTTGCATGTGTGCGGTTCTTGTCACATTCGTTAAAGGTCCTGTTAATGTAGAGGTAGATTGAAGTCACCAAGAAAGATAAAAGCATGTTGGCAGGTGCTGCCCATATTAGTAGTTGTATTTAGCTTGCTTGCATGTTCGATATTGATAATCGGGCTCTGTAACATAGTGGTAAACCAAGAATGTGAATATTTAAGAACAGTTCACAGATGATGTCTTAGGATAGCAAGCTCCTGGTTAACTTGAATGTTTTTTTACATGTAAAGACCCTTTTATAGAAGAATAGCAACACCACCTCCTCTACGGATTTCACAATCTGATTGGTAAACATGATAGTCTCTTACTTTGGTAATAGAGTCAGGGAGAGATGCATTGACCCATGTTTCACAGACAAATGTATGTCGAATTTAGCTATATTATATGAAAGAGGAGAAATTCAGGTATTTTATTACAAAGCTTCTTGCATTGAGTAGTTTGCATTAAGGCCAGTTGTGCTTTGGATAGAGGTAGTTAGGGGCATGCATGCCTAGTTTTGAGTGAGGTTGGATTAGATGGGGTGCAGTTGGATGTAGGAGTTGTGGTTGTGTGACTTTCTTTTGATTCATATCAGCTCTGTAGTCAATGTACAGGTCCTTTTTTCCATTGTCTACATGGTTTTTGAGTTCTGCATGTAGTTCACGGAGCGGATTCTTTGAGTATGGATAAGTCTGGCCTTGAGCAAAGTTTTTTGTGTTGGGATTGGTTTTTGCAATGGCATTTATTGTATGAATGAATATGCGTTTGCTGGATTCATTTTGCACACAACTCTACAAAATCTTGGGACCACAGAGCCGTCATTATATTTGTACCCATGACCATCTCTGGTTATTTCAATGATATTTTAGGAGGATGTTTGTGGATTAGAGTTGCTTATGATATCACAAACTTTGGTGATGTCATCTTGATTTGTTGGTGTCTTGAGACCAAATAAGATGGCATTTGGATGTTTGTGTCACGTTCTGTCATGGTGTCTCTGATGAGTAAAGGAGATATTATTTGTGGAATTATTTGAAGGGATAGTAATTGTTTGTGGCTTGGTTTGGTGGTTATTTTGACTGTCGTTGTGATTGTAGTTGAGAAAGTGGTTGTAGTGTGTTGATGGATTTGATTTTGAGCTGATATGTAATCACTTATCTGTGCTGTATTTGGTCCTCAATGAAATTGAGTTTGACACCCCTGCTATATAGCAAAGAACAAGCATAATCAGCTTTTATCCTTAATTTTCTCACCTAACATCATTACTTACATCATTACTTCAAAGAGAGCTATCGAATTTTATTATCACCCGAGTGTTGAAGTAATTCCCCATTAGGAGAATGAGCGTATACAGGGAGATGTATTTGAGAGAAGTGTTGATATAATATGCACACAGCACACAAAATACACTGTACAGTAAACGTAGGTTTTTACTTCCAGAAAGGTTTAAAGCAAAGTTCAAAACAAGCAGTCCAAAGTCATTCACACAGGTAAATCAGTCAATTTTCAGTCCAGGGATAATCCAATAACAAAGTCCAGTATCAAAAACAGCTCAGTAACAGACTTACGGCAAAATCAAGAATATCAGTAATTTAGGAGGAACGGCAAAATTTTCCAACAGAAGGAAATAGAGACTCACTGAGACTTCTTCTGAGACCAAGGACTAAACCCAGGTTTCTGGCTCTATCTTATGGCCATTTTGAAGAAACCACACCAATTACAGTTTTGCATTTTCTTAAATGATACAGTTTTAAATGTTTTATCCTGGTTTATATATATTTCAACCCAAATAGCTGTTAGGTGACTTACATTCCTAACACCAGAAATGATTGGTTGTTCTCTGTACTCCATGGTCTTCTCAGTAATCCTTGACTCCATCAATTTCAATGTATCTAGATTTCAATCCATCTAGCTTCTTTTTTGGGATCTAGGCTTCAACGGCATGCCTGGTTTCTATAAGGACAATTATGTAACTTCACTGAACGTTGCGTGTTATTGAAGTGTGGGAATGGAGTTTGTCTAGGATAATTAAGGAGAAACATATTTTATGAATCTGCATATGTTATATGAAGGTTCTTAGAATTTCTTTTCTTTATAACACTAAATCAGATTTCAGGATCATCTGGTAGAATGGATTGCATTTAGGACTCAAGTAATTGACCTTGCACAGTGAAATTGGAGAATTCTACTTGATTAGTAAACAATTGTTTCCTCATCTCATGAGCTGCCTATTATTTTTTTTTCAAAATGAACATTAGAGATTTTCAGGTGTATCTAGCCATGAGAGTGAACCTATGGCATGCATGCCAGAAGTGGCAAGCAGAAGCCATTTCTGCACACAATGAGAGGTCACTCGGAAGAGCCCCACTGTGCATACGCGGGCACGCCACCCACCAGCCAACTGATTGTCGGGTATCTGCCATGCATACACAGGGAGGCATGCATGGGAGATGCATGTGCAATGCGCAGAGGCATGTGGCATGCAGAGGGATTGCATGTGCCATGCAAAGTATGTGTGGGTCATCCGTGGATGCAAAGAGGCACTGGTACACACGCAGGGGTTGTGCACGCACGCGCAGGGGTGGGAAGTTGGCACACACATTGCATCATGGATATAGGCATGCACACACGTATGTGCATTTTGCACGCAACGTGAAAAGGTTAGCCATCACTGACCATTAGGAATCCTGAAGGAAGATTTGGAAAGGGAAAGAGCCAAGGCAAAAAGGCCAATCTGAAATATCCAAGTTCTGAATTTCCATCTTATGCACACCTCTGATAAAATGCATAAGATAGATAATAGATAACAGATAATATTTCTGGCATGACTGAAGAGCTTGGTTTGTTTGAATGTGTTTTTCAGGGACCATTCATTCTGTCTCGCTACACAGCTGTGTTTTTTTTTTAGCACCATTTGGCACTATTTCCTTATTTGTCCTTCCAATCCAAAGAATAATTTGTGCACTGCATGATATAATCCTATTGTTTTGATGCCTCAGGTGTATGTATGTCAATTAATCACCATAGAAACATGACATCATCACCTTCATTAAAGTTGGCAAGAGGCAACAGTCTCAAGCAGGGGGCTGGGCATATGAAAGCATTATCTGTGAAGCAAACAAGGAGAAAGCAAAATGAGTCAGGAAAGAGCTATATTGAAACAACATGAGGAGTTAGTGCTGATAATCCCTAATAAGGTCAGGTGCCTATTGGCAAGTGTGAAAACAAAATGAAGCAAATAACGGCAATTAAATCACACAGGGCAAAGCCATATACATTTACAGCCCAATGATTTTCAGTTTCTTGCTAATAAATTCATCAAAGAACAATATATATATATAATTATATATATATAATATATATTTATATATATATATTATATATATATATATATACTATATATATATAATATTATGTTTTTTTAAGCTCTCCGGTACTTACATTTGTGCTGTTTAGCTTACCTTCGGGTATCTATCCCACGTCATTGTAGTTCTGTTAAAGTTGTAGCAACGTTTCAGCAGAATCTCATCTGCCATCATCAGGCTTCTGTATGGAAGTGTGTCTCACAGTTCCTCTGTTTTTCAAATTTGAAACAGAGGAACTGTGAGACACACTTCCATGCAGAAGCCTGATGATGGCAGATGAGATTCTGCTGAAACGTTGCGACACTTTACAGAACTACATTGACGTGGGATAATACCCCGAAGGAAGCTAAACAGCACAAATATAATTATATATATATATATATATATATATATATATATATATATATATATATATATATATATATAATATATATATATATATATATATATATATATAATAATATATTGTTTTCTGAGGTTTCGCGAGTATTTGTTGTGGATCTCTGGTTCATTCGGTTTTCTCCCGCGTAGAATTGGAAGTATCTAGGCAACGTTTCGATGAAGTCTCATTCATCATCTTCAGGCTTGTTTCTTCAGCTCTGTGCTTCTCAGCAAGTAATGTGAGCTTGCAGCTGCTTCTTCCTTTTAACTGCTAGTGGGGGTGTGACTTGATTGGGTGGGGGTTTGGCTGTGTTCTGATTGGTAGGGGGGTTGGCTGTTGTTCTATTGGCTGGGGGTGTGTTCTGCTTAGGTGGGGCCTGGCTGTGCTCAGTTAGTCTAGTTGCTGGGGGATTATGAGCTGGTGAGCTGTGATCTTGTTGTTTGGCTTCGTGTTCGTGGTCATGCCACATCTTCAGTGGTGTCAGTTTTGCGTTCTTGTAATGGGTCAGAGGGCTTTGAAGTGGTAGTGGTGCAGCTGCAGTATGGCTTCTGTTCGTGGTCGTGTCTCCTCTCTTCTGTTGGGTGTGAGTCTTTTTTCTGCATGGAAGTGTGGTTGGTAGCATCTTGAAATTGACTTTAAAAATACCAGAACCATCGCAAAAACCGAACACTTCACAACAGAATAATCAGAGACAGCCATAGAGATAGAAAAACGCCCACAACACATGAAATAACGAGATGATACCTCCCGCCTACCAACCATTTGGAAACCTCCTCACTATAAATGAGTACCTAACATGAAGAATGACACCAGACCCACACCCACAAGTGTGATATATATATATATTTTGTGCTTTTAGCTTCCTTCGGGATCTATCCCATGTCATTGTAGTTCTGTTAAAGTTGTAGCAACGTTTCAGCAGAATCTCATCTGCCATCATCAGGTTCTGTGTAGATGTGCTATATATATATATTACATTCCCAATCTTGGGTTTATCATTGAGCTGACACATGTACCTGAGGAGATAAACAGGAATGATTTTACTTATCGTGTATTACATGCCCCTTCAACCAAGATTTTGAATACTTCTAATGCTTCTCATTTCTATCACTCTGCAACTTATATGAACCACACACACACAAATCACCTGCAAATTTTTGTTATGGAGCATTGCAACAAACAATTTTTTTAGGCACACACAACTTTATGCTTTCAGACATTTTCCACTCAGGATACCTGATTGGCACTGAAAAAAAATACAGCAAATATTTTCACTGGAAAATTCTGGAAATTGAAATCCATATATCCTGGTTGAGGTAGGTCAATTTCCATTGCAACAGGTCATAATAGCAGATATTCAAGAATTATGGTTTTTGTTTTCTGAGGGATCCTTCGGTGCTTCTCTGAGCTTGGTTGTTTTCTTGCAGAAGTTTCATTACTGTTGGAAGAAATGCCATCTGGATTCAGTTCAAGTAGGAAGAAAGACAATGGAAACATGGAGACTGCTTGGAATGGAAGTTTTAATGGTGGACAGGACCACATGTGGTTTGAGGTCCTGGGAAAAGAAGAAAACATGGGTGAGAGAGGGAGAAGAATTTAAACCCTCTGTTGGGCTTGATCCTGTTCCTGTGTCAAGAAAATATATCCTGGTTTGGTTGTCAGACTCACAATGGGCTGGGCTAACTTTGTAGATTGTCTGGAGTCCCAGGTTTGGTTGAATCTTGATGGGTGATGTAATGAAGGGGCTTTGGGCAATTCCTTTTATGGTTTAATGGCTTTGTCCTGGTGTGGATTTTGACCTTGGCAGCTGAAGATCTTTTGTGTTGTAGGTTATCTGGCTCAGTCTTTCTGGGACTATGACAAAGGTGGGGGCTGCTTTTCCAAGACATGTTTTCTCCTTTTCTCATCCAGGGAAAGTTATAATATTTTTTGCCTTTAATAATATCCTAGAATATTTCATTCTTCTAGGAAAGGGTGCTATGAACTTTCTACAATACCCATACCAGAAAGTTTATCTAATTGGGCAATGAAACATTTTCAAGAAAACAAGCAAGCTCAGAAAGCATCAAGGACCCCTAATTTCAACCCTGAGTTATCAAATACTCTCCTTTATATTTTTTTTTTCTGCGCAACTCAACCATTGTCATGGGATGAAAATGTTGTGAGAGGAAAGACAGGTGGATAAATATGCAGTCCATTGAGTTGTAACTTACTGATGCATTGTATAATCCTACAAGGGCCACCAGAAACAAGTTATGTAACTTGAATCCTAAGAAATTTTCACCCTACTATGTATGTTGGCTTAACTCAGGGGTATCAAACTCACAGCCCGTGGATGAGATGCATCACGTGCTGGCTATGCCCACCCCTGTTTTAGTGAAGGGGGAGAAAAGTTGCAATACATCATGTGATGATACCGTGTTTTCATGAGTTTGACACCCTTGGCTTAGATCAAACCCAGTAGACTTCAACAGAGTTAATCTCCCTGAAAATATATACATGACTGAAATTTTCAGTGAATTCACAATTTGTTTGTTTGCTATCTATTCTGTGGCATCTCTGTAAAGTTGGAAGTTTGATGAATTAAAGATTATATAATGGGGATTTAAGAGAATTTGAAATGAAACAAATTCTTTGTATGTCTACTTTCACTTGGCCAAATAAAGTATTCTATACACTGGTATCCTCCTAGCAACTCTTCTGTGATACTACACAAAAAGGTTTATAACTTTATTGCAAAGCCAGATTTTTGTTATTAAATACCTATTTTATAATTTATTAATCTTCAATCTAAGCCACTGCATAAGAAAAAAAAATAAAACCTGCAAACCATTTTGCTGCAATGTCTCTAATTGATATTACATGGGATTGACTATTGTACATCAAGGCTAAAGTAGCAGGATGAGAAAAAAAATGCATGTTTTCAAGAACCTACAGATTTTTTAAACAACTATATAAAGAAAAAACTGGAACAAGATATACCACACCACTGCCATGTAAACATCCTCTGTATACATTGTATGAACAGGTACTAGTGATAGTAATAGGTTGTAGTCTCATCTGAAATCTGCCTTGTAACCCAGAATGAGAGGTTTCTGATCAATATCACCTTCTGAAACATGTTATTTAATTGATCCTTAATTATAAAGAATGTTTTTATTAAAATAAAATCATGTACACTTGTACTTGAATTTTTAAAAGTTAATATTTACAGTATGATCTGTTGCTTTGTTATTCTTTTTAATGTATCAGATTTTTTATTGTTATTATTATCCTTGGAACAAATGTGATGCAATCCTATACCAAAGAATTGATCCATTTGAAATGAATGCTGGGTAACTCTTTCATGAAGTAACCTGTGTATTAATTTGTTTACATGAATATTGTCACATTCTTTTTTTTTAAAGCATTCTACAGGATAGAATGGAGTTTATAAGCAACTGCATAATGTCCAATGCAGTTTTGAAGTAGTCAAATAGATCTAATACTTATTATGTAAGTAAATTATCTATGAAGTATCTCTGCATGATTAGCAAGAAATTAGATTATAGAGACTGACTGTGGTTCTTAAGTGAAACACTCAAGGTAAATGGGATCAGACAACTTAATATGTATTGATCTTGTTGTAGAGTCTCTTTCCTGTGCGTCTTTCTTAACCATCTTTCAAAAGCCAGTGATTTAAAATTAGCTTGAAAATAATTCAATGATCCAGCAGAGTATGATATTTGAGAGATTTATATACAGTATATATATTTTTGCCTGCTTTAGGAACAAGGATAATTCTATTTGCAATAGTTCAGAGTTCAAAAGGTTTTTCATATTTAAAGTCTGTCTTTGGTGACTGAACAGCAGGTGATTGATTAAAAGAAGACTCAAATATCATCCACATGCTTCCTTGTTTATTGGAAACCTTGAGAAGGGTTGATGTTCAGTCTCTTGAAGTTTAAATTATCACTGGCTAGGGCAGGTCTTCTCTTCCCTGGTAACCAATTGAAACAAGTAATGGGAAAATTTAGCTGAGTTATTGTCAATGTTCTGACTGATGAACCCAACCAAAGCAAGCACGATCAAGACAATCCAATCTCTGAATTCAAACTTTATTGAGTACGGCATTTCAGCACTGATTAGGACAAAACCAGATCTAGCTAACTCCCCTGCAAACCCACATAATTAAAGTATATATGAGCTGCGGTGGTGCAGTGGTTAGAATGCAGTACTGCAAGCTACTTCTATTGATCACTGGCTGCAGGCAGTTTTACAGTTCATGTCTCACCGGTTCAAGGTTTACTCAGCCTTCCATTCTTCAGAGGATCCAAATTGTTGGGGGCAATATATTGACTCTGTAAATCACTCAGAGAAGGCTATAAAGCACTGTGAAGCAGTATATGCATCTAAGTCCTATTGCTATATGATTCCCCTTCCCCATTGATACAAATGAGTCTCATTATATTGTTATGAGAAAAAGTTCTTGGTTTTGGCAAACACCTGCTGAAGTGTCCTTGACTCTCATCCTTATCTTCTTGATGTCTGGAGCCTCCATTCAATCCTCACCTTCTCTCCTCCTGGTTCTTTGGCAAGCTGAGAAGTGATAATGGTTGCGACAGAACCAGATCTGGTTTAATGACAATATTCTAACTGTCAAACCCAACTAAAGTTTACATTCAGATATTAGATCATCTCAATCATGTTTGCAGTGTTTTGGTTGGCTTCATCAATCAGAACGTTGACAGTTATATTGTAAGTGACCTTAGCAAGTGAGTGTGGAAACTCTTCCCACTGATCAATAGAAAGGTTATTAAATTTCAATCACTGAGAAATGAGGTAAGAAGGATATATTTGGATCTAAAGCATGTCATTCATGTTTGTAAATTTGACAGCAATGCAGTCAAATGCTAACATGCAAGGCATTTAGAAGGCAAAGTTTCCAACAGCCATCTCTATTGTGGAAGTTAACTGGAATACTTGTTCACCCAGTATTGCTAATACCTTTCCATTAGTGGAGCCTGAAGTTATGGATGAAGTGCTTGATCATGTTTAGTCCATCAAGTTTTTACTCTTTAGTGCTTTTTAAGTGTCATTCGGAGACTGACTCCAATATACCTAAATGCTTTACTGAAAGAAAAGCCATTGAGAAAATAAGGCCGAATGTAAATGCTCCTACAGAATCTTCATCTGTTTCTTAATAATTATAAGCCAGGATACTACCATAGCACATACTTCCTGAACAAGTTGATCAGTCAGTTGGCCAAAACATTATCTATTTCTGTCATGTTCTAGGCCTGATATATTTTGATAGAGAAATCATGTGTTTTAATTGTACTGAAGCAATGATCTTTGCTGAAATATAATATTATTCTGCTGTTGCCTTTGGACTTCTCAGTGGTTTACTTATAGGATTTAATTGTTGAGTTATTTTTCATTAATGTTCCCATACATTTTTGGGACAATGGCACCTTTCAGCTAAAGAACAAATAGTCTGATTGTGTCTTATCTTAGAAAAATCCCACACACAATTTGATTCATTCTTCCTTCAGTTATGACAAGTCCTGAGGTACCAAATAATTCCCAAGGTATGACACTGCCACCTAAATGCTTAGGAGTTGGCAGGAGTCTTATGACTTGTTTTCTGATTGTTAGGAACACTGATTTCTGTAAAGTGAAAGATTCTTGCAGATTCTTGTATGTTAAGGCTAAGTCCCACTGGCCGACAGACACAAAACGTATGCAAAAAGGACACAGCGGACGAGCAAAATTTCGGGGGNTTAACAGATGATAAACAGACATAGAATGTTTGTTGCTCGGATGTCACGGATTTACATCGTACATAGCGGAAAGTTCATCCCTTCACAAAGTTTTGTACAGCTCAAAACTTCTTGCGTGGATGAAATCGCAGTGGACGGATGCTTGACGGATAGAGTGTATGAAACACCTGTGCAATGAGTTCACAACGGATGCATAGCGTTTTCCAATGGATGGCAAGCTTTTTTTAATGTTTTACATCCTCTTTGCATCCGTTAGTGCAGTGGGACATGGGCTTAAGAAATCCCATTTATATAAAGCACCACACAGAGCAAATATGTACAGTCACCATGTGTTTTACTGCCCAATTATTTAACTGTAACAGGAAACTCTACTTAGAAAAAAAGGATATAGAGTATATAGCATAGCTTCAAACTTGTAAATACTGCCATCTACTGATTGAGTACTACTGTAGTTGTTACATAAAAATGCATTCCAATCATGAATTCCAAAACTGAATGTATTCATTACTGGGATGATTTCCTGGATAATTTTATATTGTGCTCTTGGAATAATTCTGAATGGTTTAGGAAAGACTTTCTGGCTATGGGCTAGCAGACTCCTAGAATATTTGAAACGTTTGTCATAGTATTTTCTAAACAGCTAGGGAATCAATGATGTTTTAGATAATTTCTTTGGGGGTCATACTTGATGTTGTTGCCTACAGGACCATCTTTTCCAAATCAATATGTCTTACCTGTGCAAGCAACCTGTTGAGTGATGTTTTGCATGCCTCCATTCTGGAGTATGTAAAAACTCTCACAAAGTCTAAATGATTCCCTTACCTTTGTGGGAATGCTTTGAAGATCCTGCTAGGAAGCCTTTAAAGTTTCTGTTGTGTCAGTAATTTGCAAGTACAGGTAGTTGTGCTGAGTGAAATTTATCTTATTTTATGACTTTTCATGCCACAGTTCCGTAGTTAAGTAAGGTTGTTAAGTGAATCTGGCTTCCCCAAAGACTTTGCTTGTTAGAAGTTCACAAAATGTGATCACATGACTCCAAGTTGCCCAGCTGACCATTTTTTGATCATGTGACCATGTGGATGCTGCAACTTTGAATGGCCACTAAACAAATGGTTATATAAAATAAATGAAAGCACGACATCCCACTTGTATCTTGTCTGGTGACAAATTCACTGTGAGAAAGGGAGTTGTCCTGCTAAGAGTCACTTTTGTGTGATGGCCATATGAAAGTGATAAATAAATTTATCTGAGTCTGAGAAATTTATTCAAGGCTGACCAAAATCATGCCTGTCTAATGAATTATTCACACAATTGGCCTTGGTTATCCTTTTAACTGAATTAACTGTACAAGAAGATAGTTACTTTTCAGATGGGCACAAATAGAATGTTATTGTTTATGGAATAAATGGAACGGAGTTCAAGATTTAGTGTTTTTTGTTCTGTTGGAAGAATTATCCTTCTGGGTTCAGTTCCAAGTGGGGAAGAAAGACACTGGAAACATGGTGGAAAGATGGTTTAATGGTGGACAGGATCACATGCCTTGGGTGAAAAAAGAAGGGCTGATATGCTGAGAGTGCCTGGGTTTTATGCGCTCTGTTGGGATTTGAATTTGAGCTTGCATTCTGATTGATTGTCAGACTCCCATGGGGCCATGCAGGGCAACTCTGTAGGCTGTCCTGAGTCCCAGGCTTGTTGAGCTTTGTTGGATGACATTGTAATGAAAGGGCTTTGGGCAATTCCTATTACAGTTCTACCTGGAGCAGATCTTTGTTATGTAAAATAGGCTGGCCCAGGCCAGAGTAATGGTCTATTAGCAAAAGTGGGAGAGCTGAGTTTCTGCCTCTTTGAATTTCTACTTTTCTTTTTAGGGGAAATATTCTGCCTTTTTAATATTTCTTAGGATATTTCATTTTTCTAGAAGAGGGGTATGTGCAAAATTCCTACAGTTCAAAGTCCCCTTTTTATCAGGAGGAACCACAGGAAGCTGTGATAATATTGGTGGCAAAGATTCAGAAATACAACAGGCAGCAACAAAAATTTTCACAGAGCAGTACACTTACTACTTAGTGGTTTGTTTAAAAGTATCAGAACAATGAATTATTGCTGAAATCATTCAGCCTCCTTAGGCCATGATAACAATACTCCAGTACAAGTTTCAACATAAAATAAGCATGATTTTTTTTTCTTTTTACAGTTCTCCCAGTTTCCATTCAAAGTATTTTGAAAGGGCTAATTTGAGAACAGGAAAGATTTCATTCTGGTCCTAAATGAATCCTTTTTTGGCATCTGAATCCAACAACTCAAACACTTCCTCTAATTAAGACTCTAAAAAATACTTATTTGAGGCTTAAATAAATCCCTTTAGAGTTGTCGCTGAATGCTAAGTTCTTTGGACATGGGAAAAGAATTCAGGAGGTGGGGAGGGGAGACAGTCACAATTTTCTTTAAATGCCTTGTTATTCATTGGCTTACAACATAGATTTATTTTGAAAACTTGTAATGTGATATTGAATAACTGTATTGGAAGAAGGTTCTCCCCTGAATCCAGCAAAAATTTGCCTGGTGTAATTCAGTGAAAATCCAGTTTTTTAAAGAAGAAGAATAATCCAACTTTTTCGACTACACAATAAGGAAATTCAAAGGAAGCCATGTTGTAGCAGGTGGAGGCTGCTGGTGATAATTGATTTTAAGAGCACCACTTCATAACCCCACTCCTGAAATCTTGCTGCTGCCCCTAAAGGAGCTTAATTACCAGCTGAAAGGTCTATTCATCGGCCAGGTGTTACATAGAACCAATTTCTTTCTTTAAAAAAAAAAAAAAAACACAGGATNAAAAAAAAAAAAAAGCACAGGATTTTACTCTCTAGAGCAAATGCTTACCCAAGTTCAGGGGACTTCTGTTCAATATTACATGAATTTGATCTTTTTCTTTACAATGTCATAGCTGATCATCTGTCCCTGTGCCTGTTATCTCATGCTACTTCTATGCAAACTTCATTAAGCCACCTTTCTAATATGACTTTTCAGTTAGAAGGTCAATGCCAGCTTATGTCAACAGCCTTCCTTTCAGTATCCAATCTCAAGTATGAAAAAAAGGAACAGACAGCTTCTTGTGAACCCCAGTTTTAAATCAGAGAATACACAAATGGAAATGCAAGGAAATGGAATCTTTTTATTTAATTTCTTACTGAAAATTAGCAGTAGCACTTAGACTTATATACCGCTTTATAGTGTTTTACAGCCCTCTCTAAGATGTTTACAGAGTCAGTATATTGCCCCTAACAATCTGGATCCTCATTTTACAGACCTCAGAAGGATGGAAGGCTGAGTCAACTTTGAGCCGGTTAGGATCAAACTCCTGACAGTGGGCAGAGTCAGCTTGCAATACTCCATTCTAACCACTGAATCACCACAGTTTTTAAAATTAGTGGATTTAAAAAAAATAATGTAGAAAGTTGTTACAATATTCCAGTAAACACTGTTAGGAGAGGATTCTGGACAAAATATAGGCCATAAGTTACCCATTTGTTACTGGAATTTTGTCTATTTCCATTCAAATGTGTCTGATTCAATGGTGGGATTTAAAAAAAAATTACTACCAGTTCTGTGGGGGTGGCTTGGTGGGGGTGGCTTGGTGGCACAGCAGAGGAAGGATACTGCAAAATCCTCATTCCCATCCCACTCCTGGGAGAAGGTTTCTGCAAAATCCCCATTTCCTCCCCACCCCACTAACCTGCTTTCCAGCTCCATTCTCCTGTGCAGGGCAACAAAGGAAGACCCATCCAATCAGCTGGGACTTGGGAGGCAGAGAATAGATGGGGATGGAGCCAGTCAGAGGTGGTATTTGCCAGTTTTCCGAACTACTCAAAATTTCCACTACCGGTTCTCCAGGACTGATTAGAACCTGCTGAATACCACTTCTGGTCTGATTCTTGGAGACTACCAGATCACTCTGAAGTTTTCTTGGCCAAGATTTTCAGAAGTAGTTTGCCATTGCCTCCTTCCTAGGGCTGAGGTAAAGTTACTAGCCCAAGGTCACCAGCTGGCTTTGTGCCTAAGGTGGGACTAGAACTCCCAGTCTCCCAGTTTACTGCCCTAACCACTACAGCAAACTGACTCTCAATGTAAAATAATACTCTGTAAATCAAAAAATAGGTTAAACTTGGTTTCTTCACTTCAGTGTTTTCCAGATATTGCCTTTTGCTTTCAAAATCCATACTGGTTGGGAGAATCACCAGAATTTAAAACAAAAATGGAGTTTGGGGAGCTCAGTTTTCTCTGACAGAGGGCTGCAGGACACCATCACAGCCAAAAACAGAGCCTGGGCAGACCATGTGCATCCTCCCTGAGCTCCATTTTTGCTAGCAGAGGGCTACAGCAGGCCGTCATGGCTGAAAACAGAGCCCGGGATGACAATGTCTGGCCCCACAGGGCTCCATTTTTGTTGGCAGAGGGCTGCAGAAGGCTGTTGTAGTCAAAAATGGAACCTCAAGTGATGTCAAGTATGCCAGTCCCCCCTGGCTACACACACCCAGCCCACTGAGGTCAAACACAACCCTGATGTGGCTCTCAATGAAATCAAGTTTGACACCCCTGCTGTAAAAGAAGGAATTTAGTGAGGAAGGAAAATACTCAATTTGCTGTGTAGTATGGATAATTGACTTTCAACCATTCCTTTAGCAACTGTTCAAAGTTAAAACGGCACTGAAAAAAATGACTGACAACTTGTCTTCACACTTATGACCATTTCAGCATGCCTGTGGTCACATGATACAAATTAGAGTGTTTGGCAAGGGGGGGGAATGTACAATGGCTGCAGTTTCCTGGGACCATGTGATCACTCTTGGTTATCTTTCTACACAGCTTTTGACAAGCAAAGTCAGTGGGAAAAGCCAATTTTTCTTAACAACTGCATGATTAATTTTAAAACTGCGGTGTAAAGTGGGGGGAAAGGTCATAAAAAGGCATGACTCCCTGAACAACTTCACAACTCACTTAGCAATGGAAATTCTGGTCCTAATCATGGTTATAAGACAAGGACTACCTGTATAAAAGGGCCGATGGAAGAAAGAAAATAAGGCATAAGAAATACATACCCACTAGGTGGGTATATCCGTATCTATAGATATAGCTATACTGTATATCTAAAGCTGTATCATTAGCTTCTATAACTACATCCATAATACCATCTTCTGAAAGTAGATTTTAAAAAATTAAAACAAAATGTGTGTTCGAAGTCTGCAGTACAAACTTTTCAAAGTTGTTCCGTCCAGAAAGAAGTGCGGGAGATTGGGTTCCAAACAACAACTCTTTATTTCAAACCACTAGGTAAAGAATGGAACATGGCTCAAGCCGCGGGAAGCCCTTTATATAGCGCGGCTAGCCTGCCGGCTTGTGGCCAAAGACAGTTATTTAACTCTTCCCACCGTTGGCAGCTTCCCGGATGGTTCCTAGTAGAAACCAAACCATAAGTAGCCTTTTCGGAACCAATCAGAATGAATACTTGGAACCTAACAAGTTCCAATACAGACCACCCCTCCCCCTTTAGTTCAGTCCAATGTGGATGATATAGTCACGCAGGTAGGTGGGGCTTTTCCTAGCTCTAGTTGACCTGCACGGCTCATCTTGTTTTGTTCTTCAGGCGGTTCGGTCCGGAATCGCTGTCTCTCTCGATCTTCTCCAATGGAACCTCCTGCAAGGGGTGAGTTAGCCATGCCACTCCCTGCCTGAGTCTCTGGCCGGTTGATAATGGCTCTGGCCGCTCCCTCCTGGTTTAGCCGGTTTGGTTGAGCTGGCCTGGCTGCTACCTTCCAGGAAGGCCTCGCTTCGTTCTCTCTGCTCCCGGACTTCTTTTCTTGGGTTCATCTAACCGTGAGTGCTCTTTTTGTTGGTTAGATTGTTTGTTTGCAGAGTTTGTAATCTTGTTATGGGAGATTCATCTCTCCCTTTTTTATTTATTAATACTTCCCCCCCACTTGATTTTTTTTCATCAGAATTTATTATTTTCGGTTCTGTGGCAGTTTTTCTTTCGGAGATTGCGGGAACGAAGCAGGTCTATGTGCGCTTCCATTTCCTCCATCGGTCTAGCGTTAGTCAGGAGGACCGGGGACCGTGTGACTTGTGTGACTTGTGGCTGGCACCAATAGGGGTCCCCGGTAAGGCTCTTGCACCGACCAGTTGCCGATTTCAAAGGTATGGTAATTTGCTAGAGGAGTCGGGGGCTTGTCCCATGTATAGGAGGGGTGTAACTGTCCATGTAGGACCATAGTTTCCTACCCATTAATAGTTCCAGCCAAGCGCTTTTATTGGAGTGATACTAGGGTAATATGTTGCAATGTTAGTAAACAGTGAGTTTGTCTTGCACGTCCCCTTCTTGGTCCCCTTGCCTTCTCTCTAAGGCTCTAGTATATCTAAACCATGCGTTCGGCCTGCCATCACAGCCGATGGGCTCGCGCAGTTAATGCGTGATGATGAAACCAGGCACCAGTATTGTTCGAACTGGCAAGGCATAAACTGAGGGCCGTGTCCGAAACCAGTACTCTGGTAGTCGCATGCGTCGCAATATTTTGTCGAGCTGTTTCATGACAGCCTCAGTGTGTTGTGGAAGCCATGAGGTGACTTCTAACCAGTTTGAGTATGCACTGACAACAATAAAAAAAGTTGTGTTCCCTTCGTTGGCCCAGCAAAGTCAATGTGCACCCTAAGACCACGGGCCCCGGGAGTTTCCCAGTCTTGTATACGTGCCTGTTGGAGGGGTAGGCTATCGCTTTCTGACAGGCGTGGCATGTTGCAAACCCAGGTTCTTGAATGTCTTGTCCAGCCCTGCGCCACCAGATGTAACTCCTGCCAGGGGCTTTCATCTCGACAATGCCCGGGTTGAGCCTCGTGCCAACATGCCTAGGATGGTTTCTTGGAGGCTGCTTGGGATTACCACCCTGTCA
The DNA here is from genome assembly GCA_004320025.1 of Laticauda laticaudata. Lineage (NCBI taxonomy): Eukaryota > Metazoa > Chordata > Lepidosauria > Squamata > Elapidae > Laticauda > Laticauda laticaudata. The sequence goes on along the minus strand of BHFT01015282.1, from coordinate 14,931 downwards.
CCCCATAAAATGCACCCCTTTTCGATAGAAGAGCTCAGTCTGTATGGCACAGAAAGGTTTAAATGTCTCAGTTTTTTTTATTTTCCTCGGGCCAGCCTTTACTACCCAGTTCAGTTTGTGCAGCGTCAAAAGGGTCTTTGGCGTGTGCTCTCGCGAAATCGGCTGCAGTCAGCGGTAGTCCGGGCAGTGTCCAGTCTGGCAATGCTGGGAGGGAGTTATGTTGAGAAGGGTCATCTTCTTGTGATGGGGCAACGGGCAATGCCTCAGGCACAGCATGCGAGATGCGTTTGCCCGGTCTGTGAGTAGCATGTAGGAGTAGGCAGCGGGATTCAAGACCACCTAGTTCATTCTGAGGAGACAGGGTTGGCTGTTTCCCACTAGGATTCAAGGAGAGGCTTGTGGTCAGTTACGATAGAAAAGGATGCTACCGTAAAGGTACTCATGGAATCGTTTGATCCCGGTGACGATTGCCAGGGCTTCACGATCAGTTGGCTGTAATTGCGTTCACTTTTGGAGAGCGTTTTTTGAGTAAAATGCGACTGATGCCTCTTCTGCGTCTGGAAGCTGTGCCTCAGCGGATGGCGCCGACCACCAAAATCGGTGAAGCATCACAGTGACCGTCAGTGGCAGGGTGTTGCTAAAAACTGGATAAGAACGGTATCTGACGTTAAATAGGTGCTTAATACCTTGGAAAAAGCTTTCTGTTCCCGTGGCCCCAAGTCCAAATGGTTTTTTTTATCTAGCAGTCGATGTAGGGGTCTGCTATTGTTGCTAATGGGCAGAAACACATTTTAAAGTTTTATGAGGCCTAGGAAGCCTGTGAGATCGTTTGTTCTTGCGTCTGGGAGCTTCTTTGATAGCCTTCACCTTCTTTTCGGTTGGGTAATGCCATGCTCATCGATTAATAGCCCAACATAATCGGTTAGGCCAGTTCAACATTTATCCTTCTTAACTTTTAGGCCTGATTTCTAAAGCGAGTTAGACTTTCTTTTAAACCTGTTTCTAGCTGGTTGGCGTTTTTGCTGAGAACCCAGTACATCATCGAAGTATGGGACGACCCCTTTGATTCCGTTTAGTAGGCGTTCCCATGAGGCTTTGAAAAACGCCTGGCGACAACGCTAACACTGAATTGGAGCGTTTACATTTGAATGCCCCTCTGTGCATTACTATCATTATGTGCCTCTGCTGTTATTGGAGATCAACAGGTAGTTTCTGATAAGCATCTGCTAGGTCGAGGCTTTTGCGAATATGTTTTTCCTCCCTACATGAATGCAATAAATGTTGCACTACTAAGGGCAACTGGGTATTCTAGCGGATGCCTGTTGGAGCGTGTGGTTCAGGGTTGCCTTACAGTCCCCACAGATGCGCCATGACACATCTGGCTTACACAGTGTTACAATAGGGGTTTCCCACTTGGCTGGTCGACTTGGTTCTAAAACCCCTTCGCTATCACACTTATTCAGGCTGTTCGTCAATTTTTGGTTTAAGCGCAAATGGAATGCGTCTGGCCTTTATAATGGGGGCGGCTATTTTTGGGTCCAGACTAAATGAGATTGGGTGCCCCTGTACTTGCCTAGAGTCCCGTCGAATACATCTTGGAATTCGTGGAGTAGGTTTCTTCCTCCCAGTTGGTAGTAGCAGGATGTGTGTTGATACCGTCATCCCGATCCAGAGGTGTAAACCAATTCGATTCCTAGTCAGGCTAGGGCAGTCATGGTCGATGAATATTAGGGGCAAGACTTCAGCGCATTGTTTAAATTCAACTAAAAAATGTCCAAGGCCATTTGCAGGGATTCGATTCCCTGGTAGTTCTTTTAGCACAAGTTTTGTTTCTTTTGTTCATTTCTGCTTGGTTTGAATTAGGCGCCGCGATGGTATCCAGGATACCAATCGATAAGAACGACCCTGAGTCGACCTCCATCTTGCAGGGTTCATTCTCGCAGAGCATCCCTCGATGCTCAACGTTCTAGTTACCGAACCTTCTTTCCGCTTTCTGCCTTGGCATTATCGATGGTGACTGTCTGATGCATTTCTTCTCCTGTCACTGGTTCTTTTTTTCAGTTCCATTCGGTTTGCCGGCTTGTCTGGTCGTTGTGTCTGGGGTGGGGTGCTGCCGGTGTCTTTTTGGACTATAATTTTTTTGTTGCGGCAGACCCTTTCGATGTGCCCCCTTTTATTACAAGCCCGGCATAATTGGCATCGAGGAACCTTGCATTCAGACCGGGGTGATTGCCTCCGCAGCCCTCACATTGGAATTCCGCAGATTCTTCCTCTTTTTGTGCCATTTTTCTATCTGAATCGAGTCTATGCGACATCTTCGTCATCGTCTTCGGTGTCACTATGGTTTTGACGTCCTCTCGTGGTCGGGTCTGTCGCTGTGGCTGTTTCTTTCCTCCCTCTACATTCATCTCCCTCGTTTGGGTCCAGCAGGTCGGAATTGCGTTCATTTGTCGCATTGTGGCTGCCTGACTTTTTCGCTGCTTTCGGTGGTGGTTGCCTCAGCAATGGCCTCATCCACGGTTATATTCGGCCTGTTGGTAATTTGCTCTGAAGGGGAGAGTTTTCAGGCCGAGGACTACGCCGGTCCTCTCATAGCGCTCCGTCCATGTTTTTGTGTGTCACATGAGACACCCTCCCAATGTGTCCCTCAAAGCCGCCACAAGTCCTGCAATGTTTCATCCTCCTTCTGCGTCCCATATTGTAAAATTCATGTCGTTGATGAGATTTGAGCCACCGTGCATAGTGTGTGGAGCCTTGGTTCAGCGTCAAGACAGGTCATCTGCTTGACATCTCTGGTTTTGCCCAGCACCTTCACCCATTTTGAATATGGCAGTCCGCAGTGTGTAAGGAAGACAGCCTCTTCTTTGATACGATATTTCTTCCATCTGTTGCTTTTCTAAGAACATAAGAAAGCGTCGATATACGATTCCAATCCTCTACATCTGGATTTGAGGGTGTGGGTGGCACATTATTACCGCCATCTCTTTCACTCGGTTTAGATCGCTGCGTGCTTCAGTCTCCTACTTCTACAGACGGTCCCACCTTCGTCGCCAGTGTTCCATCCAGATAAGAAGCGGCAGAGAGCCGGGTTCAAACAACAAATCTTTATTTCAACCACTAGGTAAAGAAACAGAACATGTCCAAGCCGCGGAAGGGTTTATATAGCGACTAGCCTGCCGGCTTGTGGCCAATGACAGTTATTTAACTCTTCCTGCTGTTTGGCAGTTTCCAAGGTTGCCTTTCGAGCAATCAGAATGAAAGTAAATGGAAATACCCAAGTATCAGAATGAAGTATTGGAACCTACCAAGTTCCATACAGAACAAAAGTTATCTTTGTGTTTCATAAAATATGACATTACCTAATTTCCCTGTAAAGTAAGGTTCAAGGTGGCCAAAGAGTTCTCATTTAAATAGAAAATTATGCAATGATTATTTGGCCTTTTATTGTAGATGGATGATAATTAAAGGAAAATATTACTTTATGATTTCCTGAACACCAATAAATGTTTAACCAGCTCAACTGGTGGTGAGGGTTTTACCTACTCCTGGACATTGATCAAATCAGGAATAGTCTTCCAATGAGTCAAGGTAAATCAATTTCTTCCTTCCTTCCTTCCTTCCTTCCTTCCTTCCTTCCTTCCTTCCTTCCTTCCTTCCTTCTCCTGCCTCTATTATTTACACAAATAACTCAAAGGGAGCATATCTAACATATCTTCTATTTTTCCCACAACAACCCTGTGAGGTGGGTTGGGAGTGTGTGTGTGTGTGTAACTGGCTCAAAGTCACCCAGCTGGCTTTCATGTCTAAGATAGAAAGCAATACTGCAGTATTGCAGGCTAATTCTGCTGACTGTCAACTGCCAGCTTTTCCACAGTTTTAGTCTCACCGGCTCAAGATTCATTCTGCCCTCCATCCTTCCAAGGTCAGTAAAATTAGGACCCAGATTACTGGGGGCCATATGCTGACTCTGTAAACTGGTTAGAGAGAGGCCATAAAGCACTGTGAAGCGGTATATAACTCTAAGTGCGATTGGTATTAGCGCTTTAGAACAAACTGTCTCTCATTCATTTGTTCATTTAATTTCTTTAAACAATAGATGTTGTATAGCAATGGCAGTTTCCCTGCATTCTCCTGTCTCTTGGGGATTTCTTTTCTTAGAGGACAGAGCTGTAGATGGCCAGTCAGGCTATCCTACATTATTTGAACTGGACAAGGAATTCTTTATCTGTTTAAATTTAGAACCTGAACATCTGAAACAAATTCAGTCTTCCTTCCTCACTTGCAAGACCATTCCTTTAAACAAAGGAAACATCTGGACCTGTCAGATGAGTATCTCTTGGGAATTCATATCTTGTCTACGCTAACAGTTGGCATCCCAGATTTGTATTGCAAAAATCCAGAAGAGCACTAGACTGCAAGGAATGAGCTGGAATTTTCTGCATAACTTTGCTGCCATCTAAGGAATTCTCTGCAGCTTAGATATATTTGTCCTACTAAATAAGTATCGTAAATAATACCTGGAAGATAATGGATTGATGTGTTTGAATTTCCTTCTTTGAAATCTATTCAATACCCTTCTAAAGCCCACTGTGAGATGAACCTGCTTAGTATCTTTAATCTTCCATCTTCTAATACAGGTAATCCTCAACCTATGACCACAATTGAGTTCAAAATTTCAATTGCTAAACGAGGCAGTTGTTAAGTGAATTTTGTCCCATTTTATGATCTTTCTTGCCATGTGTTGTTAAGTGAATCACTGCTATTGTTAAGTCAGTAACATGGTTGTTAAGTGAATCTGGTTTCCTCCCATTCACTTTACTCAACCTGAAGATTGCAACAGGTGATGACATGACTCCAGATCACATGGCAACCATCATAAATATGAGTCAGTTGCCATTTTGATCATATGACCTTGGAGATGCTACAATGGTATATAAATGTGAAAAAGGGTAATAAATTACTTTTTCCAATGCTTTTATAACTAAACAAACTGTAGTAAGTCAAGGAGTGCCTATACATCCTGTTGTAGAGATCAAGAAATGATTTGTAAGTCAGTCTTTGTCAAAAAAACATTGTAATGCTTAAGATGCTGGAGCAAAATGATGGAACACAAGTTTATATCCAGTTTTTGCTCTAGAAACTTTCTGAGTTTTGGTCAGTCAAAAGTTAAGTTGTATTATTGGTACCCCTTGCGCCAATTATCCAAAAGATCCTTTGGATCTGTTCTGCCTATTAACAGTCACACTATACATGCTGATTCGTTGTTAAATTCCCACACACAAGTTTCCTCACTATGAACTTAAACGCTGTTTTTTCTTTGAAACCTATTTTACTCTGCCATTTCCCATCGATTGTGATAGTTCCAACTGAGAAATATAAAGACATGCTGTTCATGTCTACATTGTTATTCCCTCAAAACTCTTTATGGTTTTAAAGCCTGTTTCCTTCCTTCCTTCCTTCCTTCATTACTTACTTACTTATAGAGGGAGGGAGGGAAGGAATGATTCTAAGGAGGAAGTAAAAAAATGTCAAGAAGTTGACCAAAGTTGTGTAATTATAGCCCCATTACTTTTTTTTTAATCTATGCTGTGACACTTGTAAAAAAGGATTGGGCCTCAATTGTATAGTCAGACACCATTTTGACTTTTTTGAACCTCTTCTGCAGATGTGTCTGCTAAGTTATAGTTGTCCATTCTTCAGTTCAGATGATACTTCATTCTTGTCTGCTGGAAATTTTGAACCATTGCATTGAAATGAGAATTAGAGTCAATTTACTCTTTTTCATTTCATTTCTTTAAGTATTTCTGTGTCACTGGACTCCACCTAATATAGGAAGTAGCAGTTTTCCTCATGTGTTAGACTATAGGTGTGGATATTCCTACATTCTGAAAAAGAAAAAGGAAAGGCAATCTGTGAAGTGAAACTTTTAGGCCTGCATTTCACAAGACTGATAAGTCTTGTGAATTACATGAGTAGCAGCCACATACTGTATTTACCTCACATATCTGTAAAAAAAGGTGTCTAGCAGCCTGCCCTAGCTTGTAAGTCTTGGAAGAAAGGCAGATGAACCCTTCGTGCTTTTCTCATTTCATATTCATCTCATCCAAAAGAAGCCAAACTTCTAAAAGCTGAATTTTAAGCTCATATGCGTCTATTGTTCCTTTCTGCTTCCAGAAGCACTGCCGGTAATATTCTTTCACTTCTCTCCTCTTTTTCTACTAGCATTCCCAGGACTCCACTTCCTGTGTGTGGAGCAAAGTTTCCAAATCCATTATCTCTCTGTCTCCCCTGATAATAGCGAATCACTTTTGCAGTTCCTGGGGAAAGCTGCTGACATGGTATGCTATTATCTCTTTTGTTCTTCCCTCCTCCCTCCATCCTCCCTAAGGGAGGAAAACATCTGTGCATCCATCATCAAATGAATGAGTAGTTCTGTTTCACTGGCCTTTCAGACTTTGCCTTCCGGCTTGACCATCCCAGTCAGAACAATCAGATACCCAGAACAGATGCACAATACTGACTGACTGGTTTGCAGAATAATGCTGATTGCGAAAGACAAGTTTATTTTACCAGATCTCTCTTCCCATAATCTACTCAAAGCTGGTCTACCTCATGTAATATCAATTAAACAAGCTGAACTCCCCAAAGCGATGGTACAATTCATTTCACAGATTTCGTATTCTGAACTAATCCCTACATGCTTTTGCTAAACTTCCGGTGAAAACTCAACTCTCTTCCTCCCTTCTGCACATTTTACTGTACATCTGGTAAACCGTTGGATTAAAATTCTGATAAATAAGAATTTGGCTGAGGTTTTGTACTTAGCAACATAATGTTTATTGAGAGGTATATCTGTAACTTTTCAAATGGGGCTTTTATTTCTGCTCATCTTCAAGTGGGATTTCTTATATATTTTCATACATTTAATTTAAGGCATTGCTAAATAGCGCAACTTTTTATTGCTAATAGTGCAATTTTAATTTCTAATTAATGCAGTTGATTTATGGGGACTAGGAAATAGTTTTGTAGTTTGCATAAAACTTCTTACTCTAAGAGGGATGACCATAATGGCCATACTTTAAAATAGCATTGCCTATCTTCTATTTTGAATCAAGACATAATTGAGTTTGACAAACCTAATTGGACATTAACCTAGATTCACAAAGGATATGATGAACACAAATTACAGGTATGAATTTGAACTTTAGCTGAATGAGGGGAGGAAGTACAGGTGAAACTCAAAAAATTAGAATATCGTGGATTTGGGGTTTTCATGAGCTGTAAGCCATAATCATCACAATTATGACAAATCACATCTTGAATGATCTTGTTTTGCATGTAATAATGAGTCTGTCTCATATATTAGTTTTACCTTTTAAGTTGCATTACTGAAATAAATGAACTTTTGCACGATATTCTAATTTTTTGAGTTTCACCTGTATTCAGTCATGGGGGCAAAGTTTAGAGTAACATTATTTGATAGTATCAGCATTAAATAAGGTAAGACCAGTGTTATTATATTTATATGGTAATAGCTGAGTGAACACCAAAACAACCTAATTTTCAAAAGTTCATCAAAGTTCATTGAAGGTTGCTTTTGTTTTCAAGAAATAGGATTTGTATCTTAGGCACATATAATCAGTACATAAACCTGCTTAATTGTTTGTTAATGTACAAGTCAAAGAGGCAGAAGATTATCAAAAGAAAAACTTGGCCCTCTGAAAATCTTCAAAGTTATTTCCAACTGCGTATACTCCCCCAAATCAATAGCTTTGTTTTTCATTATCCTGAAATGAAAACTAATTGTAGTGTATACCCTAAAATAAATTTATTATTGTGGTTTTGTGGAGGTGGAGGGGGAGAAAAAGTTCAGAACCACTTTCACTAAAACCTAGGAAGATCTTGATCTTATCAACATGTTTAATATGGGCTGAACTACTTTGAACTCTTTCCCCATCCACTTTGATCTTCCCTGCCCAAAAATTGTTAAAGCATTATTGACTTTGGAAAAAGTGCAGAGAAGAGCAACTAAAAAGATGAAAGGCCTAGAGACTAAAACATATGAAGAACAGTTGCAGGAATTGGATATGGCTAATCTGGAGAAAAGGAGGATTTAAGAGTGACATGATAGCAGTGTTCCAGTATTTGAGGGGCTGCCACAAAGAAGAGGGGATCAACCTATTTTCCAAAGCACATGAAGGCAAAACAAGAAGCAATGGATGGAAACTTATCAAGGAGAGAAGCAACCTGGAATTAAGGAGAAATTTCCTAACTGTGAGGACAAGTAACCAGTGGAACAGCTTGCCTTCAGAAATTGTGAGTGCTTCATCAACTGGAAGTTTTTAAGAAAATACTGGATAGTCAACTTGTTTGAAATGATATAATGTGTAAGATATAATGGCATAAGTTATTTTCCAAAGCACCTGAAGGCCAGACAGGGAATAATGGATGGAAACTGAACAAGGAGAGATTTAACCTGGAAATAAGGAGAACTTTTCTGACAATGAGAGCAATCAACCAATGGAACAGCTTGGCTTCAGAAGTTGTGGGAGCTTCATCACTGGAAGCTTTCAAGAAGAGACTGGACTGCCATCTGTCAAAAATGGTGTAGGGTCTGCTTGGCCAAGGAGTTGGACTAGAAGACCTCCAAGGTCCCTTCCAGCTCTAATCTGATTCTGATTCCTCATAAAAATACTCATGTGGAGATGTTGGTGCAGTCTTTCTGTGAAGGAAGAATTCTTGACATTTCATGGTCTTGGAGGATAATCAGAATTCTATGCCGATGTGTTCTTGGGCTGCACCCATATTGCAATATGCCTGATGATTCAGCAAGAGCCTTCTTTTTTACAAAAAATATGTACAACTTTTTATTTTTTGATCCCAAAATGGGTTGAAAACAAACCATTTATAAAGGAAGAAGAATTAGAAACCAGAGTTGACAGATTTGTCTGTCCCTGCTTGATAGTTGAACGTTAAAGTACTATTTCATGAGACAGCTGCCTTTAGGATGTGGTTCACAAAACATGTATCCAAAAAAACACACCATTAGTTCTGCATGCCCATGGGGTTTAGGAGTTATGTTTCTCCAACTTCACAAAACATGTTAAAAACAGAGAAAGAAAGAGAGAGCAGGAGAGCTTCTGCTGCCCCTATATCCCGCTGCTGAAAAACTTGGAAACATCTAAAGTAGTTCTTTGGCTTTTAGCCACAGCAAAACTTTATTTTCCTTTTTAAAAAAAGACAGTAAATATGAAATTTTTGTGCTCTTATAAGTGGAAATTCCACATGTACATGAGACAGTGTGCTTACGGTCTAACAGAAATTAATAATAACATTACTTTACAATCTTTTGTAAAAATAGACCCAATTTCTGCCATCTTTATATTTTTGCTTTATATCTTTGATTTAGAGGACTTTAAAAGAATAGATGAAGTCTGCTCAACTGTTAAATACATTGTCAGTCCCAAGAACAATAATTTGCTTGGCCTAATTCTCTTTTTTGAGGCTGCTAAGTACCATTTGTTCTGAAAAATGTTCACATATGTTAGAAATGATAGTCATCTGTTATTTAGATTACAGAGGGAGGGGCCTTACCTGTTAGCCCCTCAGTGTTTATGAATGTCCCATTTTTAAGAATGCAAATTAATCTTGTAGGATCCAATTTGAGTCGGACATATTCTGGAGAGAGAGAAATTCCCTGATGCTGGGTTCCAGCAAAAGCCCCAAAACTTGGAAGAATAAATCTTTGGTCCTGGTGACTGACTCAGATTGGATTCTTCAACATTATGTTGGGACAAAGGTGCTTTTTCCAAGAGGCAACTGTTTTTCTGATGGGATGTTTTGCTTCTCATCCAAGCTTCTTCAGCTGAAGAAGCTTCTTGGATGAGAAGCAAAAGCACCTTTGGGATAACCATATCCTGGATGACTGAGAATCTTAATAAACATTATCTTGGCACATACATATTTGCCTTCACTTGCAAATTACCAGTAATCTCTTTGTGAAACCAGTGTATCTGCTGAGAAAGAATTTTGTAATCTATGTTGTTCTACAAAAGGCACCCCATTGTGTGAATGCAATAATTAATCTTTGTTTTTGTGGAATTTAGCTACTCTCTCCTCTTCCACTTTAGTTAGACTATTCTTGTTATCTCCCATGCTTCTTTTCAAGGAAAAACAGGTTTCTTGCAGGAACACCTAAAGAGATTGGAAAGTGGGGACATTGTTTTGCAATGGTTCCATTCTTTTTCTGAAACGTTGCTACAACTTTAACAGCACTACAATGACAAGGGATAATACCCGAAGGAAGCTAAACAGCACACATGTAAGTACCCGCGAAAGCTTTAAAAAAAAACCATATATATATATATATATTTAAGCTTTCACCTAAACAACACACACCCCAAAATCAAGTTTACCATGGAAATGGAACTAATCTAACAAAAAGACAGATGTCACCTGGTACCAGCAATCGATATACCTAAAGAAAACACACACCGAACCGCTACGTCAACGCCCACCTAACTCACCGACCTCAGACAGATAATTCCGTGCGAAAACACAATTACCATAACCAAAGACCGCCTGGCATAGATAACAAAGTAAGAAAATGATAAGGACAGCATTATATAAGACATGAACTATGCACACCTGACTGAAGTATTGACATCCACTGGGCTTTCAAAAACAAAAAAATCACCAAACTGATCCCAAAAACAACCACGACATAACCTAGACTTAAGAAACACAGAAACCTAATGGAACGCGTCTTGCCTGTACATAATAGGTACTTGACATGATAATAATCAGAAGAACTCACATGCATCGACAAGTCAAACTGCCTTCAAAACAGACAAAAAATAGCAGCTCATCCTGAGGAACCGCTAAAGACAAATTGACCTGGAAAACAAGCATATTACGAAATTACCGTTATAATATACGATTTCCCCGGAGGGCCCACATAACCATTGAACAGACCAAGAATAATAAGTACCATCACCTGAGATGAATGCACTCAAAAAAGTCAGTAAAAAATGCTGGAACAGCACCCTTCTTCACTATGCCAACACATGAACAGACCACAGGTACAACATCAATTCGAATGGCACAAAATGACCCTAGCCACTAATAGAAAACCCATTCCACAAAATCAACCAAGAAGCCATACGAGATTGAAAAATAGACTTGAAAGGCATGAATAGAAGAGGCTGATTCCACCTAACTGCAATCAGTTTGAAGCACGCACTCATCAAATCGAAAGATCTCCACACCAACATAGGCCCAGGCAAACACCTGGGCACAAACGACTTCCCTCTGATAGATTCAACTCAATAACCCCCCCACAGGCACCCAAGTTGAAACCCAGCTTGCTAATGAATGAGCAGCGTCCTTCACACGAGCCGAAGCTGCACTGAAAGCTTCCCACACAGTAACGAAGGGTTGCCATCCAATCAAGTAGCCTATCACAAACAGAACAGAGTTGAGAAACCAGATACACCAATCAAACAAAACTCCAAGCCAATAGAACACAAGACCGAAAGCACTCCCAACCATACCCGGCACGATAAAAAACAACCTACCTATAGGGCTATTCTCAAATTAAACCACGGCTTGAGACCCCTGACACATACAAAACTCCATACGAAGCCTGATGATGCAGATAGATTCTGCTGAAACGTTGCCATACAATTAAAACACTCAATGATGGGATAATACTGAAGGAACTGAACAGATCATCTATAATATCCTCAAGCAGCGCCTTAATGATTGAGATTTAACATGATTAAAATAAGTATAGAAATTTGAATGTTATTATTTAGAATCGCATAATAATGTTTAATGAAATTTATTATATAATAACACTTAAGGGCACGAAAGTCGTTGCCCTCCAATTGGCAATTATAAGGAAATTTTGCTTTTAAAATGTTGGACAGAGAACAAATGAAAATTGCAAACAATAACAGACTCCTCTGACATCTTCAACTCAAACACCATTATCCCCGCACCAGGCTTAATTTCGGCACCTCAGGTGAAACTCAGCTGCAATGAAGATCAGCCGGTGTCTTCAGCATGAGCCCAAGCTGCACTGAAAGCCTCCAACACAAAACAGAGTTGCCCACCAATCAAACCACAAAACGACAAAGAAACCAGAAAACACCAATCACAATTGCAAATCAAGTCCAATGATACATTAGACAGTCTCCTAGCCAATCACGAATACCACCCAAATTGAAACCAAAGAACTGTGAGACCCCATTCCATACCCTGATGCTACAACTTTAACAGAACTACAATGACATGGGATAATACCCGAAGGAAGCTAAACAGCACAATATATATATATATATCTTTGGTTATTTGGGTTTTCTCCCATGTAAAGTTGGAAGTATTTTATATAAGTATATAAAAAAGAAAAAACAGCTGCAAGCTCACATTACTCCGAGAAGCATTTTTTAATTTAAATTTAAATTTAAAACTAACGGCTGTGATAGCCTGACCCACATATGAACTCAATACAGAAGCCTGATGATGGCAGATGAGATNGTGACGTGGAATAATACCCAAAGGAAGCTGAACAGCACATATATATATGTATATGCTGTTCAGCTTTGTTCGGGTATTTTCCCACGTCATTGTAGTTGTGCTTTTAAAGTTGTAGCAACGTTTCGGCAGAATTTAATCTGCCATCATCAGACTTCTGTATTGTGTTCGTCTGTGAGTCAGATTCTGTCTGTGAGAAACTGTCTGTGCTGAAACGTTGCTACAACTTTAAAAGCACAACTATAATGTACATATGAGATATAAAGGATATATTGCCCAGGTGGTTCCTGATATGTGGGATATCAGAAAATATATAACAGCAGAAGTTGGACATAGCTACTCATGCCCTAATCACTACTACATGGATTACAAACATGTGCTTTACAGGGGCTTGCTTTATAAATCATTCATCAACCACAACAGGTCTAAAGCTCTCTGTAATCATTGGCCTTCATTATTGGGAACATGACTGGGAACATATGACTCCAAGGCAAAGGCTCTTGCATTAATTACTAATCGATTTATGGGCAGAATTGAAGGCTGTGTTGTTGACTTACAAAGCATTTTATAGCCCAGCCCCAGGATATATTTTCCAACCAGGGTCATCCCAGCTGTTGCAACATCTAGGGAGAAGTTACTTGTAGTTGCATATTTCTGAGGTGATTCTTGAGGTAAAGTTAGAAGCTGCTGTTTTAATATGGCAGCTTCTTTGGAACAACCACCCAATTCGATCATACAGGTTCCTTTTAGCTTTATAGTCATATTTATTTGTTTTTTAAGGTATTAATCTAGGTGTTATTACTGCTATTTTTGTGACTTTGATTGGTTTTAATCCCATTATGGATGTTTTAATTTTTATTCTCCTTGCATTATCAAAGACACAAAGAATGATCTGATTGTGGTACAATCTTTATTTATGTAAATAAATAGGGAAGTCCCAAAGGTGTTTTTCAAAAAGCAAATGGATTTTGTTTCTTCTTTGAAAATGTTTTGCTTCTCATTCAAGAAGCTTCTTCAATTCTGACTAAATGGTAGGGAATGGAAGGATTTTTAGGAAGAAGGAAGTTACTTGAATTTCTTACATTTTACTTCTTAGGACTCTAGAACTTGTAAAACAATTTGGCTAAAAGTATTATTCCTGAGACCATTAAAATTGACTCACTGCAGACACATATCCAGTGGGACTTTGTGAAACTACTTCAGCAATATCTGCAGGAATAATTCTCCAGCACTAGCTAAAGTACATTCCTGTATATTTCCATTTAAACCATCTGCCAATCTTAATACTTATTCCTGAGGGAGGAAACTTTCCAGAGCTGTTTTTCATTTAATTTACAAGGACATCCTGTTTAGGTACTTATCAAAAGAACAGAAGAAATTATGCCAAATACCACAGGCTCAGAAAACTTAATGGGTTAGGCTGAAGTAGCAATGTGCATTTTAAATGAGTTGCAACATCTCAGATTTCTTATTTATTATATCCTAAACCCTTCCCTCCCCTTCTCTTCCCTCTTTCAATTTTATTGAGATGACAGTATTGCAAATGTGTTTGTTTTTGTTCCAACAAACGCCAGACCTAACTATTGCCAAGCATGTACTTGCCTGTTCATATAACACTCTTGGCAGCTAAATCTAAACTGTATTGATCAGGGATAAAACACAGATCTTCAGTTCTTTAATCTAAGCATTGAATTAAAGCCAACTCATTAGTTTTGAACAATCCTCAAAGGGGTTACTTACTGGGTTACTCTGAGTTAATCTGAGGAGCATTCCACTGTCTTTACCAGGAGATGGAGAGAGATAAATGTTTGTTCCCTGGTTTTGTCTATGGTAGCATAATCCATTTCAGGACTCAGGATAATCATGGTTCCAAAACTGACTTGAGAACCACATTTAATCTGGAAATCTTGACAATAAGAATGATTACAATAGACCAGCTTGCCTCCTGGAGTTATGTGTGCTCCTTTCAAGAAAATATTGGACAACCAGTTATCCAGGATAAATACTCATGGTATAAATACTCCTGGCTTGGGCAGGGGTTTGGACAAGACCCCCAAGTTCCCTTTCAACCTTATGATCCTATTATTGTTCATAGGATGTTTAACATAGGAACTTTCTGGTACATTCTTCTTTTTGCTGTGGTAGCAGAAACAGCATGCATTGTTTGAAAAGCATTAAAGGGATCCACAAACACTTTGGGGCAACTTGCTTTCCACTCAAATATCACTGTCAGTTGCATCCTACTCATTCTTTTCAAAATCAAGCCACAATGCTGAGTTTCTTAATTCTGAACTAAAGGACAGAATTGTTCTATCCTTTTGCTCTTCCAGTTTGGGTTTCTTCAGCAACAAACCAAAATCTGCGATCATGCACGGTTTTGATCTGTGCTTGCTG
>BHFT01015281.1:0-70462 GCA_004320025.1 Laticauda laticaudata | reverse complement strand
GCTCAGCCTGTGAATGCGGAGACTAAGCACCTCCCACTACTGGATGCTCTTCACAGCTCAAAGAGAACGGGCGTATCTGGTAAGTACCAATGCCCTTTCTAAATATGAGCTGTTGCTAAGTGCCCAAATCATGATCAGGTGACCATATGTGTGCTAGGACAGCCAGACCTTGAGGTCCTATATCAGTTTTTCAGTGCTAAGGAAATTTTGAACAAATGTTTATTAGTTGAGAACTATCTGTAGTGTTACTCAAGACTATTAAAAATTCCTGTATTTATGTATCTAAATCCCATCTTATTTTTGTATTTTATGAACACTATTATCTCACCTATTTCCCATGAATCTTGCCTCATGTTTACCTACTACCAAGAGGGAAGGGGGTAGTTGTTCTTTGTTTTGTCATTCCAAGAATGCAAATATAGATTAATGAAGAAAGCATGGGATTTGTCATCATTTAAATAATATTTTAAAAATTGAAAGTGTAGGTTAAGTTCACATTTATTCCAGATCCTTGAGGAATGACATATTATATTTCAAATAAATTACTTTTAGTATAACAGATGAGTCGTCTTGCATTTCGTAACAAGGTTATAGCCTAATGCCCTCCCCCACGAGCAAAAAACCTGTCAATGTTATTTTAAATGCTTTTTAAGCACCTTAATTATTCATGATTTTCCTTCATGTTTATATTTTATTGTTGTAGGACATGTATAACTATACATATAAGTAAATTATATATGCAAATATTGATTTTCTGCCCAAGTTTTTTACTTTCAAGTCTCTGTACCTGCTGTTTGCTTCTTTTTCCCATAAAACCAGTTTTTTATGTGCATATTGGTTATCTGTTTCATGACCTTTTAAAACTGGTGTCCATTTCAAACAAAACAGATTTTATAAGTAGGCAAAACAATATAGCATACTGAATTCTACTTCACAAAAATTTAAATCATTTTCATAGATCATTTTGTTTAGATCTCTTAATTCTAACTGTGCAAATATTGTATGACCAGCATATAAAATTAAACAAAACTAAGTACATTTGAAATATTTGCTTGTTCAGCTATTCTAATATTTAAAAACAAAAAAATATGTAGTATTATTATATATTTTATTCTAATGATATATAAATTTGTCAATTGCTTTCTTCAACAAAATGTGAAACTGAAAGTTTAAAAAAAAACGATGCTTATCCATAATAGTAATATTCTGTCACTATTTCAAACCTTTAGAGATTTATCTATCTTCCTTCTCCCTAAACATTTATTCAGCAATTTAAAAGAGAACATTGACAAATATTCAATGTTACAACTCTTCTTTATCAGAATGAAACATGAGCAATCTATCTCCAATATTTTTTCAAGTGTCATTATTCTGCCCCAGCAAGTTCTTAAAAACCTTAAAGGAAATTTTGAGTCTGTGCCAAGAATTGCATGAGGAAGAACTAGCATTTACAGATCATAGTTCTAATGGAAGATATAATTCCGTGCTCTGAAGGAAATCCAAAGTAAAAAGGATCCCTGACAAATAGCAACACAGTCTCTCCTGAAACACTTAGAATAATGGGGAGCCTACCAGCTCCCTGGTGACTGGTTTTATTTTAAAATTAAAATACACTTTAAATGAAATTGAGATCCTATTAAAAGGAAGTTTCAAAGCCGTATTAAAGGCTGTTATTCTAACAAAACAGGTGGATAAAAATGCCAAAACCATGCTAAACATCTGGTTGACTGTGCAACTGACCATAATAATGCTTTCAAGTCAGCCTTGACTTCTGTCAGCTACCTAGACAAGTGATCTAAAACTGACATGAAAAAAAAAATACAAGTTGTCATGGCTCAGGATACTGACACTGAAAAATTCCTCCTCCCAACAAAAAGTCAGTCTCAGGAGACACAAAACTAGACTCACCTGAGGCTCAAACATCGGCATCATCAGAACAGCTGGAATGGCCAGGTGATAAGGGACATTGGTCTTACCTGATATGCTCTTCCTCGGTATTCTGAGAAAGAATCCAAGGAATGGGTTAACTGCTCTTCTGTTCAGAGACTGAGTCAATCAATCTTTTGGTCATGCCTCCTTTGCCTTTGCATGCCCAGTTTTGATGAAAGTGTAGCGATTGACTTGACATATTTCCAGTGCTGATCCTGGCTACTACTGGACTTTGGATTAGATGGTCGCCAGGGTGGGGTCAGCACACTGAGAAGGAACGTATCAGGTAAGACCAACGCTCTTTCTCCAGTGTGCTGAGTAGAGAATCCAAGAAATGGGACATTCCAAAGCCAGCTGTCCTAAGGGTGGATGGCAGTCTGGTCCCGAGTCCCAAATCTATATGCACCTTCTGAAGCACTCGCCTGCTGAAGGCTGCTTCAGCTGAAGCGAAGGCATCCAGTTTGTAGTGTCTTATGAATGGGGATATTGAAGACCATGTTGCTGCCCTACAGATGTCCTTCATAGAGGCCTGTGTCATTCATGCAGCCATCGTGACTGCGCTTCTGGTGGAATAGGCTGTCACTCGTCTAGGCAATGGAAGAACTTGAAGCTTGTGAGCATTGGTGATGCATGCCCATATCCACCGGCCTATGGTCGATGGTGTGACCTTGTTACCCAGTGTAGAGGGCTGGAAAGATACAAACAGGGATTCTGTCCTTCTAAGAGAGGTTGTTCTCTTGATGTAGCTGCAGAGGGCCCTCCTAACGTCCTGTCATGCCCTTGTTAGAGTTGAACTCGCAGAGAGAGGAACAGCTGACAAGGAGTGGAGGTGTGGATCCAGAAATTGTGGAGGAAGCTGGGGAAGGGCAGAGACCAGCTGGGCTGTCAGAGAAAGAACCAGACACATCCCCTGTTCATCCTAGGGCACACAGGGAGGAACGGAGAAGGAGACAACTTGGCTTACGAGAGAGGAAGCGGCCATGATTCCCCTCATTGGTTGCAGCTGGGGAGAATAGTATATGAGACAGTTAAAACATAGTGTTGCCAGAAGCAAAGCCTGCGTTATTTTGGGCTTAAGTTATCTTGGCTGGCATCCTTCCAACAGACTGTGCCTTGTTATCTCCTTGAAGTTGGTAATTACTTATCCTGGTCCATTGTGGAATTTCCTTCATTGTAGTTCTGTTTTGGGTTTTTTATTTCACCTTACCCTGCTCATTAAGTTTGCCACTGGTATTGCTTTCTTTTAAAAGACTATTTTTGAATAAGTTTTATCTTCAAATAAGAATTAAATTGAACAATGCGGTCCAGTTGGGCCATTAAAAAGGACATTTATTTACATTTTGGATTTTGTTAATGTTTGTGTTACACCTCCGGTCCATCACAATGTCCACCGGTGCCTGTGCCAATTGTTCTCCAGGGCAAGGGTTGGCTTGGGCAGAAGTCTTGGCTAAGACTTATTTCCTGTGCCCTGTGGAAATAGCGACATTCATTTGGGAGGAAGGAGGGATCCAACTGCAGAACCACTTGTTGGATGGAATATGCAAAGGTCCTCTCTGTATAGAGAGGATCCACCAGCATTCAGATAATTCTCTGGCATGAGGAAGGCCACCTTGAAAGTGAGAAGCACCAGGCTTGCCTGATTCATACGCTGGCGAACACGCACTGAGATGAGAGG
This sequence comes from Laticauda laticaudata, assembly GCA_004320025.1. NCBI lineage: Eukaryota > Metazoa > Chordata > Lepidosauria > Squamata > Elapidae > Laticauda > Laticauda laticaudata. The sequence continues at coordinate 66,858 of BHFT01015281.1, read as the reverse complement.
TGTTGAGTTGTTTCTCAGGTCTGCCCAAGACCACCTGCTCCTTGGTGCCATCTGGAGTCTGCGGCACCCACAGCCGAAGAGGCTGGCATTTGTAGTGATGGTCAGCGCCTTGGGCTCCTTAAAACACATGGCCTTGGTTTGGCCGTTCAACATCCACCACTGGAAGGATATGAGGTACACTTAGTGGGACCTGAAACCCTTGGCATTCAAATTGCTTCTGCTGGACTGTTGGTTGGGCAGGAGCTAACGCACTGCAGAGTTCGGCATGGCAGGCATGTCCATAAGTACAATCGATATGCCAGGACACAATTTTGCGCAGGAGTTGCCAAGAGGAGGCCAGGGAATTTTTCCGGTTTGCTCGGAATCCACCTGCCAAGGTCCTTTTACTGACCTGAGACTCCTGGGAGTAGGGAGACTCTTGAAACAACCCTGGTATCTATGACTGCACCCAGGTGTAGCAGTCGGCTGAAAGGAGTAAGATGTCTTTTTGTCGAAATTGATGAGAAATCCAGTGATACTGAAGTACCCGGATTATGACTTGCAGATCCTCTGCTGCCCGATGGATTGGAGGAGCGACTAAATTAAAAATGTCCTCCAGATAACACTGATGCAAGAAGGGATAGGCCCTGAGGTGCACCCATCAATATTTTGGTGAAAGTCCTGGGCACTCGAGGACAGGTTGAATGAATGAGGTAGGGACCTGTTCTGATGGAGATGGGCTCGCGTAAGCAGAAACTGGACGGGAATCGGCAGTGAGAGACGGGAACAGGTACCAATGGAAGGTATGCCCCATCAGGTCTATGGATTTTAAGAAAGTCGCCCCGCTTGGATGCTCTCCAGGGTGGAGCTGGGAGGAACTGCAATCCTTGAATATTCCTATGAATTAGATGTCTGTCAATCCTTTTAGCCCCCCCCCCCCGAGGTCTTGTGGAACTTACAAACAAGATGGAGTAGAACCCTGCCCGTGGCCCTTTGGACCAGTTGATTTGCTTGGGATGAACCAACCAAGTAAGGACAAACGTATGAAGAAACTTCGGGGGTATGGAGAGGAATTACCGAGGGTGAACGCTAAGTCCACTGTATTCAGAACCCAGGTATCATGTTGTGGTTGCTTCCCACTGATTGGGCGAATGGCCTAAGTCCCCACTAATGGACAGTTTGGACCTATCGTCACTTTAGTTGTGTCCAAAAGGGACAACTAACCTATGGCACAAAAATGATCTCTTGCCTGGAAGTGTTGCGTCTATTTCTATCTCTGAAAAACTGGATCTGTCCAATTATCAGTTCTTGTCTTGGGGCTATACATCCTCTGGGTTGTCAAAACCCGTGTCTGCTGAGCCAAAAAAGGGAAGGCCTATGGAACAATAAGGTGAGGGCCATGTCAGCTTGACTATATAGAGAAGGCCAAAGATTTTCTCCTGTCCTTAGTCCTCCACCAGAATGGGCTTTAGGGCTAAGTGGTTAACACAACATGGTGTTCCAACCGGAAAAAATTTTGTGATCCATAGAGAAAATGCTCACCCCCAGAGGACTCCCCCCAAAGCAATTAATCCAGCGTGTGGGAACACAAGGCGGCACCACCCACAATGCACCGCAGGAAACCCTTCCCGCCCACTCATTCCTTACCCGAAAAACTTGGCCTGCTAAGTTGCTATTTTTCCTTTTTTTTTGTCCAACCATCAGCTGTATTGCTGTAGCTGGGAGATTTAGCTTAGCTAGAAAAGCAGGAAATTTTGCTTTTCGTTGCTTTCTACGGTAAAGTAATCTTTAGATCTTCGGCCTTGCAGAGCCAAAACCTCCCTCTAGCCTTGAAGGTTCTATATGTCAGTTGCAAGACTCAGATAGCCAATAGCAGAAAACACAGTGAATCTGTGATTCTGTGTTCAACTTTCAATCCTGCCTGGCTGCTCTGGCTGATGTTTGGGTAAAAAGTGTTGCTCTTTATTAATAAAAAATCAAATTACACATCATGGTGTGTTGTGAGTTAATTTTGTGGGTTTGCCTATGGCTACTAATATTTGTGAATGTGACAGACTCAGTAGCTGATGGCAGAACACAATAGATCTCTCGACTTCTGTGGGCAACTCCAATCTGACTGCCTGCTATGCCAGATTTTGGGGTAAAAGTTGGTCTTTTTTACTAAAAAAAATTCATTAGTTTACATAAATATAAATATTACATACAAGCCATGCCCAGCCAACACCCATGATAACCAGCGACCACAAATCTAGACCAACCCAAGAACCAATGTGTTTAATGTGATATGCCAGTACCCGCATTGTGTGTTTGTGTGTACGTGTGTAGTGAGAGAGAGAGAGAGGGAATGACGAGAGAGGTTAGTCTCTCTCCCACCCCAACATCAGCAAGCCACCGTCAGTCAAAATTCATATTAGTGGTCCCTGGGATTTAAAATTATGAGTTTGGTGGTCCTTGAGGTCCAAAAGATTGGCAACCCCTGCTCTAGGGCCTCACCAAATCACTTGCTACTCTTGAAGGGAGCAGAAGCTAGTTTCCACTAATGTCCATCTGCCAATGGTGAAGCCACAATTGTCTATGGGCTGCCAGCGAAGAGGCAATGGCCCTGGAAGCAAATCTGGCAGCATTCAAGGTACCATCCGCCAAGCCTCTACCAGTTGTTAATGTCCTGGTGTAAGTGGAGGTCACCAGGGGGAATCCTTGCTTGCGTCTGGCGGAGCCAGAGCAATGAGGCCCTGTTGAAGAATGAGGTGGCTGTAGCTGCTTTGACTGCCCAGGCAGCCACCTGATGCACCTTGCAGAGGGTCAGTTCCAACTTCCTATCTTGTCTTCAGAGCATCCTCTGCATCATTAGACAGGATGGTGGAGGATATTAAGCCTGCCACAGAGCCATCTATAGTTGGTGGTTGCAGAGCCTTGGAGAGATCCGGGCCACATTATAAAATCTTCTGCAACTCCCACTTGGGGGAGGGTATACCCAGAATAACTTAGGTGAGGGAATTTCCTCACTCTCTGTGGTTGGCTCTGAAAACAGTAACTCACTCGGATCCATCAGGTCCAATGCTGACTCTGTTGTAGCTGGGTCAGCTCCCAAGTGTGCTGTGGCTTTGGCCTTAAATCAGTGGTTCTTAACCTTTTTGAAAGAATCGCCCCCTTGAGTCATTGAGGAAGTTATCATTGTCTCCCTCCCCCAACATAACCTCTCAGTCAAAACACAGGGAAATAATTCTTTAATTTATGCAAACACATTTTTTGTTTTCTTTAAAATTGTCATCAGGACATATCAATGCAAATAATTTATTTCCAATATTTTTCCCATACTGCGCATGAAGATGAGCGATGCGTATTCACATATGTATGGCTTTCTGTACTGAAGCTAGCTGGAGGAACATTTTAAAACACAGTTCAATCCACTAATAGCGAGCAATCTGATGTTTTTGTACGACAGATATACAGCGGTTCACTGTACAAAAAAAGTCTCAAAAGTGTCCCCAAAACTTCTCACTCCACTGCCCCCATATCGCCCCACTTCCATTCCTTTGCTCCCGCATCGCCCCTTTTCATTCCATCACCCCCCTGAAAAACAAAATCACCCCCTGTGGGGGCCATATCACCCAGATTAAGAACCACTGCCTTAAATAATAGAGATTTAAAGAGAGCTGGGCAAAAGAGCCCTGCAAATGCCGGGGGATCGGGCGTAATCCCTCATCCTCTGAGAGCTCCATCTCTTTTTGGTCCTCATCTCCTGAGAGCTATGCCCTACTCTGCATGAAGGAAGGGGGTGAGTGAGACCTTTGGAAAGCCACCAAATCTCTTTGATGCTGGAATGCCACATATTGATCTTGATGTCGGGAAGTTTCCCATGCCACAGGAGCAGCCTGATGTCCCTGTCGTAGGCCTGCAATGATGCCCTGTGTTATGGCCTCTGATATCAGAATTTTCATATGGTCAGTAATTTCAGATCCCTGACTCTCCCGTGAGTGAAGTCCTGCCGCTGTGTGTGTAAAGGTGGCCTCTGGTGCCACCTTCATCCACTTTGGTGGTGGCTCCCACTGTATTTCTGCTGGCAACAGATTCGAGTGTGGATCAATAAAAACCTCATTGCCTTCTGATGAAAAGGATGGCTGAGAGGATTGCTCTCTGGCGCCATCTGATGACCTGACCTGAGAGCACAATGGAATCTTTTGCTTTACATCAATTGGATGGCTTAACTGCTGGGCTGGAAAAGCGTGGAAAATTTCAACCATTTTTTCTCTAGAGGAGTTTCCCCACTCCTTCACTCCCTCTCAGCTTTGGCAGTTCTTTTGTCAAAGGCCTTTTGGCACCTCCTGGCATCCTTCTCATTTTTGAAGCTCTTTTGAGAGGAAAGGGCTTTTGCCTTTAATCTGGCCGCTGCTCCTTTGGTGACTAACTTCAATCCTATGGAGCTTTTTGGATAACTCTGGGTCTGGACTGGTAGGCCCTGGTCCTCCAAACACATGGTATTCCATCAGATCTGCCATCTTAGTTTGCAAGCTTGTTCCTATCTGGAAATTTGCTACTGCAGCTTTTCTCACTTAGCCACTTCGGAGTATGCCCAAGATTCAACCGGGCAGTGACTCCATCCCCCTCCATTGTCTGTGGAGCTCAGTTAGGGGCCTTTGTCCTGAAGCTGGAACAAAGGTGGCTATGCCGGAGGGGCTGGGGAAGCCAAATGTGATGAAGGCGGCTATGCTGGGCAGACAGGGAGTCAGCCGATGGTAGGAACAAGGTGGTTTTTCCAGGTGAGCCAGGGAACCAGCCATGACAAGGGAGGCTATTTAGGGAGCCAGCCTAGCCATTCGCTGTCTTGCAAAGGCTTACGTGGAGCCGAGGACCTTACTGTCATTTCCAGAATCCAAGGAATAACTCTGTCCTTCTGTTCTAAGAGCACTCTTCTACATGTCTCTTCTGAGCAAAGACTGAGTCAAAACCGTGCATGCACAGGCAAAGAAGGGGTAACCAAAAGATTGACTGACTCAGAGAATGAGCAGAAGATCCATTCCTTGGTTTCTCTACTTAGTACACTGCAGAATAATGTAGGTCTCCAAGCCCCAACATCTGGTGAGTAAACTAAAGATGTTCTTATGAGGCTCTTTGCTAAACAAGAAAGTAATTTAAAGTGCAGACCTAGCTCATAATTCTATAATTCAACTATCTGATGTCTAGTTCTCACATGACCAGTTTATGTGGATTCTGCTTGTGAAACTCTGGCTGGCTGACAATCCTGACTGGCTTTTGGATCTTTGGACTATTCTTTTATGTGCTCCTGTAAAAAGTAAAATCACTCAGACAAGCTCCCTTTTTTAGAGACTGTTTGGATTTGCATTCCTTGTCAACTTTTATCTCCTCAACCTTAAGCAAACTGCTAATCTCCACAGCAACTCTGTGTGAAAGTATCTAATTGAAACCTAAAGCAGGCTCAAACTAAAGGCTACGTCCCACTGGCCGACGATGCAAAACGGATGCAAAAAGAACACAGCGGACGAACAAAATTTCGGGGGTGGCTCCATCCATTGTCATCCGCTCCAAAAAGTGGCAAAAATTTGCATAAACAGAATGGAAAAAGAACGGAAAAGAACGGACTTGGGTAGTATGTAGCAGGGATATTAAACGGATGTTCATAGGAAGCCTAGCGGATGAAAGCAGATGGAAGCGGATGACACCTCAAGGGGTTCGGGGGAGAATTTCGAAGTGGACGCATAGCGGAAGGGCAGATACATAGCAAAGATGAAGCGGATGCATCACGGACGCCTATAGGAAACAAAGAAGGATGCCGCGCGATGTATATCAGATGCAAAGTGTTCACTCGCATGCGGGGAGGTATGATTGTGTCAGCTCCGTGGATATAAAAGGATGCAGCACGCACGCAGTCAGCATACAGGGAAAGACGTGCTGCACATACATCTTGAAGGAACACCATGGTTTGTCAGTCAGAGAAGAAGAGAAAGCTGTGCCTACTCCTGCCAGCCCTGGCAAGAAAGCCAGAACCAGCATCCACCCCCTGGCCTGACTCTGAAGCTGCTGGTGCTGCTGGTGCTTCTCCTGCTGCTGCTGGTGCTTCTCCTACTGGTGCTGCTGTGGTGCTTTTCCTGCTGCTGGTGCTTCTCCTGCTGCTGCTGCTGATGGTGCTGCTGCTACTGCTGTTGCTGTGGTGGACCAGCCCTAAGGCCCTCAAAGCCCTGCTGGGTGAAGCCCTGAAGGCCCTGCTGCTGAAGGCCCTGCCAGAGGGAGGAAGAGGCAAGGGAAGGAGAAGGAGAGAGGAAACAGTACACCGTTTCTGAGGAGCATGAGGAGGAGGTGCTGGAAATGGCTGACGGGAGAACGAGTACCTCTGGAAGAAGCCCACAGCTGTATCGCGATACCAAGAAGAAGCAGGCAGCTTGGAGAGACAAGGCAGAGAGCCTGGGCTACACTGCAGAAGTACTCCTTGGATGTGGAAGCACATGCACACCTGGTATGGCAAGCTACCCCTGAAGAAATATCCGGGCAGGCCGCTCTCAAGCTCACTGACCAGGAGATGTACGTCAGGCCAAGTGCAGCTTCCTGGAGGGTGAGATCGCCACTGAGGAGCAGCCCTCTGACACCCTCTTCTCAGACAGCCACAGACAGCCAATCTCTTCCAGCCAGGAGACAGCTGCCCTGTCCAGGCGGTGTCTTCAGAGGCCCACGGCAGACGCTCTCCGACAGCTGTACTCCCATGCCAGAGATTTGGAGGATCCCCTGTCACAAATGGAGCAAGAAGCGGCAGCCACCGACACCAACCCCACACCACACCCAGCTCCACAGGATGCAGGCAAAGAGGCAGACTGGAGGGCCAGAGTCACACTGTCCTGTTGGAGATCAGGGACACAATGAAGACCAGCACAGAACTTTCTCAGCTGGTCCACAGCAACATACCACCCTTGGACCGGAAGCCCTTCATCACCTAAGTGAGCGAGACCTCATGGACCTGCCCGAGGCCAATACCAGGTGCTGAAGCAAAAGATAACAGCATTCTGCACAACCCTCAAGGCCCAGCTGAACCTGCTCCTACCCAGTCCAGGTCTGCTCCTCCACCCAGGTGATGTCACCGCCTTTCCAAGGCTTTCAACAGACCCTCACCTACCAAGGCTATGACTAACCAGGACTTCACAGCAGAACAGCCCTTCCAGTCCAGGCCCAAGTTCATCGCACCGCCACAGACGCCACACCTCGCCCAGCTGCAGACCAGACAGCCCCACTACACTCCTTCCTCCACCCCACAGGCAAGCCCCTCAACAGAAATCTGTCATCAGTCTTGGGCCTGACATCCAACGACTTGATGAAGGGCCTCCAATCTCATGGGACTGAGTCAGCTCTCTGAGAGCTTCCTGAACACACCATCCCTGTTGTACTCTCGGGGCAAGACCAATGGCGCTCAGACCAGCACTCCAACCACAGCCACCTCCCACAGTCCCTGCCCACTTAACAGCTGAGACCATGAACATGCCTCAGAGTTGACTGAGAATAATGCCAGAGATGAGTTGTTACCTGTTTCACTTTATCTTTGCTTAAGACACTTGTTTCATTTTGCTTTTTTAATAAAGTCATACAGTTTACTTAAAACAGTTATTAATAAAGGTTATCTTTGCTTCAACACACTTGGTTCATTTTTTTTACTGAATAAAGTGGTGGTGAAAACTTTGAAAAAATGGTTAATCATTTGCATGCTTGTGGGATGGGTAAGGATAGTTGTGGGATAGGTAAGGATAGCTGTGGGATAGATAAACCTCCAGTGCAAGCATTGTATACCTGGCCATCTGAAGCTGACCCGTTGCTGAAGCATCGATGTACATGAACTTGTAGTCAGCATCAACCATGGCAAAGAGGAATGATCGCTGAAGAAGCCCTTGGAGTGTGATAAGTGGACCCTGAGTGGGCTGGAGCTTTGCAGGCCACGTGCTTCCATCTATGGCTCCAACGGTGTGAGGAAAGTTCCACCTCTGATACCACTGTTCTGCAACTTTCTCTAGCTTTCTTCAGTGGTGGGGCACTTGAGGAGCTCCTCCACGTATTCTTCGATGATGGCCTGTACCACTTCTCTGACCACTTTGCTGATGGTGTTGTGTGGCACCCTCCAGGCATACTATGTTTCTGTATGTGGTTCCAGAGGCCAGGTGCTGCAGAGTCAGTGCCACCTTCAGTCCAGGGTCCAGTTGGCAGAGGAAGTGGGGCTCGGCTTGGTCAACCTGGGTCTCAGACGCCTTCAATTTCATAAACATGGCTGGTGGCATCCTCATGAAGTGCTGGAAATGCACGAGTGTCTTCATTCCGCTGCTCCATCATCAACTAGTCATACAGTCCAACTCCATTCTTCTCACGATCCATCCTTGGACCCACACAGCTCTTGAACGTCTCCTTCTTCTCCTTGTGTAGAAAAAGTGAAAAAGTCTGAACAGGGCTTGGTTCTGGTGATGAATGGTCGCAGCTACCATAAGGACTGTGTTATGATCCATGGTGGAGAACAATGGATGATGTGAAAGAACAAGACCATGGGTGAGAGGTCTGTACACCCACGCTGCTGGATCAATACTGAGATCCAGGTGATTTCCTCCCCCTTTTTATAGGAAATATCGGTTGTCGCTAGTTGTCCTTCTACATACTCTAGACATACTCCAGACATCCTAAATATCCAGAGATACATCCCAATATAAAACGTATTGTCCGTTTTAATGCTTTTATATGCGAGATGCATCTGCTTACATCCTTTCTATTTCCGTGCACCTAACGCTGTGTGGACGTTCCGTATACCTTTCGTTTCCTCCCTCTTTCCATTTCAGCTGGAGTGGATGTGAGTTGAGAGGATGGCCAGAGGATGCCGAGAGGATACAGCGGACGTTTAACGGGATGATAACGGACATAGAACGTTTGTTACCTGTATATGTCGTGGATGTACATCGTGCGGCGGAAAGTTCATCCATTCAAAAATTTTGTGCAGCTCAAAACTTCTTGCGCAGATGAAATCTCAGTGGACGGAAACTCAACGGATAGAGCGTATGAAACATGTATGCAATGAGTACACAACGGATGCATAGCGTTTTCCAACGGATGGCAAGCTTTTTTGTTCATTTTACATCCTCTTTGAATCCGTTGGTGCAGTGGGACATGGGCTTAAGCATCAACTGGCAACATTTAGAGTGGTTATACAGAAAAGAAATTACAAAAGTTCCATTTGCATGGCTGATACCAATAAACAAGCATTTTTGAAAAAGGAAAAGGAAAAGTTTTATTTTATGAAATTAACAAATTCCATTTAACATAAACAAAATAATATAATCTTAGTTTTTCAAGCAGTTTTCAATATTCTGTAACTGTAAAAGCTGAAAAGTATGCAAACTGTTAGTATAAAACTATATTATGGCAAAATCCATTTAGTATTTGGTCAAAACTATAACCTGAGCATATATGTAAAATATGACACAACACATCTGTGATCGTTGTAATCATCACCCAAAGCTTTTGTGTCCTTCAATGGATAACTAATTAGGTAATTTATGAAGTAGGCTCTTAGCCAGCAACAGAGCTTTGCTAGCTGACATTAAGCAGATGCAGTGGAAGTACATAGAAAATCTTTTCTTCTCTATCAGCATTACCAAAGAGTAGGCCCTTTTAAGGCAATATAGTCATTGCTCTCTAAACTATGCACTACACAGTAAGCTGATACTTCATAATAAATTTGACAAATTTTAATTAGACATCTTTGGGGGAGGGAAGGACATGAAAATATTTCAAATTTTATTCCACTTTATTTCTGTTACCTGCAATTGTCCATCTCCTTGAATGCACTAAAGAGTATATATGATGCACCAACATTTTATGCAATAAATTAACATTACAATGACCCTGAATTCAGACAAAACAAAATTTTATGAATGTAGAATAAGAGCTGATTTACCTCTCCACATAGAATTTCAACTTTTTAAAGACTGGGCCCCAAATATATCAGAATGTAATTGGATTGTTGCAATCCTGTGTTTAGACAAGAATTAATCATTTTATACCTCCACCAATATCTTTTAAAAACAAACTTGAGTAGACAAAGACAAATTACCTACCAACAGACAGGGTGTTGGTACTTACCTGATATGCCTGTTCTCTGTGAGTTGTGAAGAGCATCCAGAAGTGGGAGGTGCTTCAGTCTGTTCTCGAAAGGCTGGGCTTAAAACTTCAGGACGCTCCTCCTCCTTCATGGGACACCTCCTCAGCGTCCCCCAGTTTTGCGAAGACTGAGTGCCAAAGTCCGGGACTCATCAACTAATCTAGATCCCTGACCGGAAAGGAACCCCACCAGACGGAAAGAAATGGGTGGGGCTGGATGCTCTTCACAGCTCACAGAGAATGGGCATATCAGGTAAATACCAACGGCCTTTCTCCCATGAGCTGTTCAGAGCATCCAGAAATGGGACATACCAAAGCTTGGCCTGTCCTTAGGAGGGACTCCGTCTGGATCGAAATCCACCCCAAAAATCTATGGACCCTCTGAAGGACTCTTCTGCCAAATGAAGCATCCACTGAGGCGTAGACATCAATTTTATAATTTCTGACAAAGGGCAATGGTGAAGCCCAAGTCGCCGCTCTGCAGATTTTGTCTACGGAAGCCCGAGTGACCCATGCTGCTAATGTTGCCACACTCCTTGTCAAGTGGGCTGTAATGCCCTTAGGAACTGAGATGGACTGGCATTCGTACGTTTTAGCTATGGTGGCTCTCAACCATCTACCAATGGTCATCGAGTCCTAAAGAGGATGGGTTGAAGGAAAGGAATAGAGCCTCAGATTTCTGAAATGCCGCTGTTTGGTCTAGACAGATGCTTAAGGCCCTTCGAATGTCAAGTCGATGCCATTAATGCTCCAGTCTATGAGATGGTTTCGGACAAAAATTTGGAAGCACCAAATCCTGCGCTCTGTGGAAGGCTGAATTTACTTTAGGGATGAATGATGGATCCAATTTGAGAACCACTCTGTCCGCATGAAACACGCACAGGTCCTTTCTCATCAACAATGCTGCCAATTCGGAATTCCTCCTTGCTGATGTAGTCGCAATAAAGACGACCACCTTATATGTCAGGAATTTGAGACTAGCGGTTCTTAAAGGCTCAAACGAGCCAGTTGTAAGTGCAGTTAACACCTAGTTGAGGTCCCAGGTGGGAAAGCGGTGAATTACAGGAGGTCATTAAGTTTGCAGCACCCTTAAGAAAGCTGCGGACATGTGGATGGTGCGCGATGGAACGAAGGTCACCCTAGGATATGACCGAGGTAAGGCCGCCACCTGTCTGCATAAAGTATTTTGAGATAGACCCCTGGTCAACCCCTCCTATAAAAAGTCCAATAATTGTCCTATTGATGGGGCAGTTGGGTCGATCTTAGGCTCCCGGCACCAGAGACAGAAAGCAGACCACGTGGCCTCATATATGTGATTTGAAGACCGTCTGGATGCTTGTATGGTGGCAATGGCATCCTCTGAAATCTGTTGGGTCCTTAAACAGTTCTGCTCAATCTCCACATGGCTTGGCTGAGCCATTGTGGGTCCTGGTGAAGTACCAGCCCTTGAGAGAGGGAAACCCTCAACGGTGGAATTTTCCAAGGTTGTTCTCTCGACAGGTCCTGTAAGTCCGTGAACTACGTTCGCCTGGGCCAGTAAGGGGCAACCAATATCAGTTCTGCTCATTCCTCCAATAACTTCTGGGTCAACCTGGGTATTACAGGGAATGGAGGAAACGCATATAAGTCTGGGAGGCCATTGACATCGCAGAGCATTGACGGCCTCCGCCCCGAGTCGGGTACCTTGAAATACACCAGGACAATTGGGCGTTGAGGGAAGAGGCAAATAGATTGATCATTGGTTGCTCAAACCAATGATACCTCCCCCTGATACCTCCAGCTCAAACACACCCCAACCAGGCACCCAGATGAAACCAAGCTTCCTAATAGATGATAGTCGTCCTTTTACTCGAAGCCAAGCTGCACTGAATGCCTCCAATACAGGAACACAGTGTTGCCAGCCAATTAAAGCCACAAAACAGACAGAAGAAACCAGAAATACCAATGAAACAAACTCCAAGACCAATAAACACAGACCAAGACTCTGAACCAATCAGGATGAAGAAAAAAAAGCCATCCTGGCACAACAGTAGGCTAGCCTCAAATTTAAAACTAATGGCTGTGGTAGCCTGACCCACAGACAAACTCAATACAGAAGCCTGATGATGGCAGATGAGATTCTGCCGAATCATTGCTACAACTTTAAAAGCACAACGACAATGAAGTGGGATAATACTTGAAGGAAGGTGAACAGCATACATGTAAGTACCTGCGAAAACTTTAAATACACACACACACACACACATATATACATATGCCTATATCTATTTGTAAGCCCGTATATATGGGAAACAGTATCTAAGGGTCCCCAGCAAGGGAAACCCAAGCGCTCCAAGCAAGAAGTATTCAGGATCCCTGGTCCTCAACAAGGGAAACCAGCTATACAGGGCCTGGATGGATCCTTTCCTGTCAAAAACCTAATAGAGCCACAAGCCTTGAAATCGACAGATTAATAGGGGGGAAAATTTGCAAGCCGAATTAACCCAAGAGCAAACCTGAATCTTGACTAGCTGAATCAGAAACCGTTCCAGTCAGGGAGTGCACAACCTGTTACCATGAAGGCTGAGCTAAAACTGGGGGACGCTGAGGAGGTGTCCCGTAGAGGAGGAGGAGCGTCCTGGAGTTTTAAGCCCAGGCTTTCCAGAAGAGACTGAAGCACCTCCCACTTCTGGATGCTCTGAACAGCTCATGGGAGAATAAGTATTTTTATGCAATCTCTTCATAAAATATTACCATGGTTTCCTGTGGCTTTCCAGAAAATCAGGAAGCTGGTTTACTACCTCCATCCCCTCAAATAATGTTCATCCAATACAAACAAATTTAAGGTTCTGCAAACTAGTTCCACATCATAATTTATAAAATTTCAATCCATCTTTGCAATCAGATGCATAGTAGAAAAGAACTAGATGGATGGATTTACAGATTTTTCTATCATCTAATTCAGTCACCAAGACAATACACGTCAGTTTTAGTGTCATACAATAATCTAATGCAGATTTCCCCAACCTTTCTGGCTTTGTGGACTGGCAAGGGGGAGGAGAGGGGGATGGTTAGAGTTAAAGCAAATGGAGAGTACTTGCATGTGCTTGCCCACTGCTCACACAAGTGGGGATGCCCGTGCATGGGATCACCAGGTTGCAAACAACTCAGAGGTTGGAGATCCCTGATCTCATACATGGAAATTAATCATTTTAAATGTTGCCTTGAAACTCAGGCACCTCAAACTTCCATGAAGACCTATTCCCTAATTATGGGAGAACAAACACTTTTACCTTTTTGCAAAGTGGCTTTTTTTTTGCATATCTGAAAATATGAATCACGAAGTCATTCAAGCAAAAAAAAAAAAACATTAAGAGGGGTAGTCTTTATGTAGTGTACAGAAACAAATGATATATTCAGTATGTGATATATCAGAAAGTGATCAGACATTAATTACAAATGGTCCTTGACTAATGATCACAATTGGGTCCAAAATTTCTGTTCATTAAACAGTTACGTTTTGCCCCATTTTACAACTTTCCTTACCATAGTTGTTAACTGAATCACTGCAGTTATCAAATTATAACAGGGTTGTTAATGAATCTGGCTTCTCCATTGACTTTGTTTGTCAGAAGCTTGCAAAAGTTGATCACATGACCTTGGGACACTGCAACTGTCATAAACACATGCCAGTTACCAAGCATTGGAATTGGTAACTCTGAATTCTGATCACATGACCATGGGGATGCTGCAAGTGTGAAAAACTGTCATAAATCACTTTTTCCAGTACCATTTTAACAAACTCCTTGCTGGGACTTCAGCAGAGTTTTAAGACAATGAATGCAGTAAGTCCACAACAATCCAAGAAGTAATATAGTACCTTCAATGTTACATCAAGGCCTTGGCAGCATTCTTTTAAGTACTGTTATGGCTATTTGCCCTGTGTAGGTCTGCATTTTAACATCCCAAACTACTTCATAATTAATTAAATTAATGCAAGTATTCCAAAAACATCACTTGCATATTTGGGCAATTCATGTCCTCTAAAAATAATTGGGCTTTGGAATATTCTTACTTAATAGTAAAATCAAAGGCAATAATGTGATACCAATCAATCACGACTTAAAGCACAGGAAAAAGATATTCCTTACCTTCATGTAGTCTCAACAATTTTATTTTACAGGCAAGTCAGTGAAAATATTAAGAGTTCTGTCTTTCATAATACAACAAGCATGAAAAACAAAACAGTCCCTCTTAAGCAGTTAACCACAAAGGAAGACCCATCTGAAGAGTTCAAAAGTCAGGATTTTGTAAGGGCACATTAGTAAGATCTGAATGAGCTTTCTCTATTGCTTAAGGCATCAGGCTAAAAAGCAGGAGACTGAGTTAAAGTCCTTAGATGTGAAAGTCAGCTGGGTGACTTTGCACCAGTCACTCTCTCTCAGTCCAATCCACCTCACAGTATTATTGTTGTTGTAGGGAAAATAGGAAGGGAATGGTTTGTGGGATATGTTAATTGCCTTGAGTTATTTGTAAAATAATAAAGACGGGATACAAAATAAATAAATTGTAATTATGGTATCCAAACAATCATGCTAATTTTCTTCATCTTTAATCTTGGGAAGCAGAGTTACAGGATTCAAAGTTGCTTCAAAGTCACTTTTGGAGTAGCTAGAAGCTTGTTTCATAAGCAGCTAAATGCTGATGTTTGAGCTTGAATTTGACATTTGAGGAGAATGGCTGCATCCTGATGAGGAACAAAAATATGGTCAATGGAAAATCCAATCTTTATATTTGAACAAGGACAGTAGCAATTCTCAAGACATCCTACTGTACCATGAGCAGTACAGAACAGCGGGCTACAGGTTACTCTTTAGTAATCACAAAAAGTTTAGTCAGCCTACCAAATGCTGATCTCCAAATCTTACAGAAATCTAGAGTTTTAAGTAAGGCTCTCACCTGGTGCTTGATAGAATATAGTAGAAATTGAAAAATAACACCTACTCTGCCAGGGAAAAAATTGTCTTGCTCCTCGGTGTAGTCTAGGAAAGCAATTCTCGGCAAACAAAATTGTATCTTGGCTGATAAGCCTTGTGAGCATTCTGTGAAAGGGTGTTGGCTTCCCTGAGAAGCCCTTTCTCATTGGACTGCGAAAGAGTCCAGGTTAGGGAAAATTCCTCCTTCTTCATCTTGGGACTGAGTCTGCCAAGCTGTTTAGACCTGCCTCTGTTGACATAGTTATCCAGCTTTCAGTGAAGTTATCTTGACAGATGTGGCATGTCTTCTGTGAAAAATAAGATAGCATCCCCCCCCCCATCTACCAGATCTCCCTAGGATGGGGCTAGACTCTCTCATAGTCTAATGAGAATGGGTGTCTCAGGTAAGCCAACACCTCTTCTCTGTTAGACTGCTGTGAGAGTCGAGGTTAGGGACTTATCAAAGGTGGTATGTCCCTGGGAGGGTTAGGTCTGGTCCAAGTCTGTCTGCTCTGAGACAACCCTCTAGCACACCCGTATGCCAAAGGCTGCATCTGCAGAAGCGAAAGTCTCCAGACGGTAATGATAAATAGGGAAGGTTATGATCAAGTGGCAGCCTGGCATATCTTCTCTACAGAGGCTTGAGTAGTCCAAGCTGCTGTTGTGGCTGCATTCCTTGTGGAGTGAGTGGTAAGTTTACTGGGCACAGGGAGACCCTGAGTCTTGTAAGCCATAGATATGCAGGACCGAATCCACTATCCATTGTAGATGAAGAGGCCGTTTCCTAATGTGGCCAGTTGGAGATTCCGTTTTCCAGAAAGAAGTTGTCTTTTTATCATGTAGTGCTCTGCAAACACTGAGTGTGCGCCACTTTTTTTTAAGCTTGTGGCTAGGGTTTGGACAAAAATCCGACAATACCAGCCCTTGTGCTCTGTGGAACAAAGAGTTAACTTTCCAAAGACCCCACTTTGGAACAAAAGTGGGGTCTAACCACAGAACCACCCTGTTATTGTGGAAAATGCACAGGTCTGCCCCAACAAGGAGCGCTGCCAGCTCCGAAACCCTTCTAATCGACATGATAGCTTCCAAGAAAGCTACCTTAATTGTGAGGAACCTCAGGCCAATAGATCTCAATGGCTCAAATGGAGTCCCCGTAAGAGTCTGCAGGACTTTTGACAGGTCCCATGTAGGATACCTGTGGATTACTGATGGTCGCAGGCTCATAGATCCTTTGAGGAACCTATGAGCCAAGGGATGATGGGAGAGCGACTCCAATATACCAGCAGATAAGATTGAAGACAAAGCTGCCACTTGTCTGCAAAGAGTGTTGGGCAAGAGCCCTCTGTCTAGTCCATCCTGGAGAAATTCCAGAACGTTGCTTATAGAAGCCAAAGTGTCTTAGGACACCATAGGCAAAAAATCCACCAAGTGGCATCATATATGTGATTAGTTGATGTTTTCCTAGATACCTGGATCGTTTCAATTACCTTGGAAGAAAAACTGTCTTTGGATAAAGATCCCCACTCAATTGCCAGACTGTCAGCTGGAGCCATTGAGGCTCCAGATGCAGCAGAGCCCCCTGGTTGAGGGATATCTTGGTGGGGGGAATTCTCCAAGGTTAAGCCACAGATAGGTTCACCAGATCTGTGAACCAGGGCCATCTGGGCCAATGAGGGGCCAGGAGTAAAATATCCGCCTTTTCCAACATCTTCCTGATTAGGGCCAGAATGAGAGGAAGAGGCAGAAAGGTGTACAGGAGACCCAGTGGCCATGGGCTCCAAAGGACATTGATCCCTTCTGCCCCCGGTGTGGTAAACCTGGTAAAGTACCTGGGCAGTTGGGCATTGACTGGAGAGGCAAACAAGTCCATGCCCAGTGTTCCGAAAATCTCATCTTCTCCCTGAATAAATCCGGATGGAAACGCCATTCTATTTTGGCTCTGCTGAGCTAATCGGCTTGTACGTTGTCAACCCCTGAAATGTGTTCCACTCTGAGGGACAGAAGGAGCCTCCTCGCCCCAAAACCTACCTCTCTGCTTCCTGCATAAGATTCTTGGATCTGGTTCCCCCTTGACAGTTGATGTGGGCCTTGGCGGCCACATTGTCCATCAGTATTAGGACGAGTCCCTGCTACTCTGTCCAAAACTGCCCGAGGGCCAGGTGAATGGCCCTGAGCTCTAGCCAACTGATTGGTTGAATGTAGTCCAACTAAGACCACCGATCCTGAGCCATCTCCAATTGTAGATGTGCTCCTCAACCATAAAGACTGGCCTCTGTGGTGATAAACATGAGGCTGGGCTCTTTGAAGATTTGACCCCTGCTGATGGTTTCGGACTGCCAGCACCAGAAAGATCAGATAGCTGAAAGAGGGACCAGGACCTTGATCGATGAATGGCTCCTGCCTGGCCTCTGATAGGGCAGGAGGAGCCACTGTAATGACCAAGCATGGAGTCGAGCCCATGGGATGATGAATATGCAAGATACCATCTTGCCTAGGAGCTATGGCAGTAGAGACAGGGGCACTGTGCACTGCTGCCGAATGTGCTTTGCTAAGGATTGCAAATTCTCATCAGTCTGGAGACAGGAAAACTTTTCAGGAAACCGTATCTATGACCACCCCCAAATGGAGAAGATGGGTAGCCAGAAGCAGATGTCTCTTCTTGATATTTATCGAAAATCCATGCAACCGAAGCACCTGTAAAGTAAGTTGAAAGTTTCTCTTGGCAGTGAAGTCCAAGGATGATTGTATTAATATATCATCAAGGTAACATTGAGCTCTCTCACTGGCAGGGCTCGTAAATAAGCCACCAGAGCAGCCAGTATTTTTGTAAATACTCTGGGGCTGAAAAAAGCCCAAATGGCAGGGTCCAATACTGGTAATACTGTCCATTGTAATGGAACCAGAGAGATTTGTGATGGTAAGGCCAAATTGGCACACGGAGCTAAGCTTCCATCAGATCTTGATGTGAGGAAATTGCCCTTCCAAACGGTCTCTAGGATGGTCTGGAGCGACTGCATTTTGAAACGCCAGTAAAGGATGTAACTGTTCAGACGTTTGAGGTCCAGGATTGCTCTTGAACCCCCTCCCCCCCGATGCCTTTGGGATGACAAATAACCGGGAATAAAATCCCTGCACTTGCTGATCCACTGGTACTGCCTGGATAGCTTAGATATCCACTAAGTGTTGAATGGCAGTTTCCATGAGGACCCTTCTGGCATTGTCCCAAGATACAGGACAGTGAATAAAGAACCTCGGAGGGGAGAGAAATTCGAAACAAAGTCCTGACCTCACAGTCTGCAAAACCCAGGCATCAGATGTTATATTCTCCCATCGAGAAGCAAAGATGGAAAAGCTGCCTCTGAAGGGGGGGGGGTTAGACATGCAGTCACTTGGAACATTGTCAAGGATGACCCCCCCGCCTTGAAAGGGCTGCTTGCCCTGGAACTGTGGCAGTTGTCTACCTGAACTCTCTGGCTGCTGCTCTTGCAAGGCTTGAAAGGCCCTCTGAAAATGCAAAAATCTGGAAGCAGAATCTTGGTGAAAGGAAGAGGAATGGAAGTATAGAGACGATCTAGACTCAGACCTTTTGAAGATGGAAGGGAGTATCTTCCTCTTGTCCCTGGTCTCCACCAGGAAAGGCTCAAGGGAATCTCCAAAGAGCTCATCTCCCTTGAGTGGGGCTGAAGCCACCTTCCATTTCCTCCTAGAGTCCGCCTGCCAATTGCGGAGCCATAACAATCTCTGCACTGTCACTGAGAATGCCATCACTTTGGTAGCACTGCAGAATTAAGTGTTGCGTCTGCTGTGAGCTCATTGGCAGCAATATTTTATTTAAATCTTGGTGTGCTCGGATGTCTACTGCTGGTATGTGCTCTTACAATTGTCTTAACAGCGGAGTGAGGCCTGCGTGAAGAACGAGGCCGCGGTTGAGGCCCGGACTGCTCAGGCAGCTGCCTGATGAGTCCTCTGCAGGGTCTGCTCAGACCGCTTGTCATGCCCTTTCAGCACATCCTCTGACTCTGTAGGAATCCCTGAAGTCAAGGTGAACTAGCCACAGGGGGATCAACATTGGGCAATTGTAAGGCCTTGGCCAAATCTGGGCCCACATTGTAAAATCTTTTGTCGTTGGTGGTAGGGCTAGGACCAGTGCCTGGAGAGGTGTTTAAGCAACATCAAGAAAAAGTTTGGATGATGGTAACACCTCTGTTTGGACAATAGGCTGCAGAAAAAAGGAGTCTCCCTGAGACTGTAATTCTGGGGAAGGTCTATCATAGCCTCATCCGGAGCAAGATGTTCATGTGTTCTTGGCCTTGTACAAAAGGGACTTAAACAACATGGGCTTAAATAGCCTGTAAACACTGGTTGTTCAGGTTTAATACCTTCATCTTCTGACAAATTAGAATCCCTCACTTCCCCTTCTTCCTCTTCTGAACCAGAGGAATGACTGTGTTCTGATTGGAAACACACCTCCTGGTATCCCAGCCATTCACTGTGGGAATGGTTTGAGGCCTGCACAGGGGTTCTAGTATAATCAGCCCTCCAAGTGGAAGTCCCTCACGAGGGAAGGCTTGCACAGGGGCTCTAAACAGTCCAAGTGTTAACCCAGTAGAGCCCAAGATCTGTTGAATACCATCAACAATTCCCTAATAGCTACAGAGACCACATTTCTCATATGATCTGGGACATCTACTCCTGGGTAACCCTGAGGATGAAGACCTACAGCCGTTGGGATAAAAGTGGCCTCAACTGGAGGCATCTGCCATATATTTGGTTGATTCCAGCAAGAAGCAGAAGTTTCTGCCCAACAGGCCTGTTGCTAGGGCCTATTCAGCTCAGATCCTATGGTAGGGAGGAGTTAAACTCACCAGCCCAATCTGGAGACCAAGCCTGTGGCAGTTGGAATGTAGCTATCTCTGAATCTGCCCTGGCAACATTTGAATGGGGTGACAGTTGGCTCTCCCTTTTCTTTGTTCCAGACCCTTGGCAAACTGCCTTTCCAGGGCCTCATGTCGTCTTTTTTCCACTTTTTCTTCAGCTTTGGTCTTTTTCTTCTTCGTGACATCCTTGGCTTTAATCTTGGCCACCGCCTCCTGAGCTGATGATTGAGCCCTGGCCTGTCTCTTGTTCTTTGATGAGGCCTGTACTACAGCAGGGGATAGGGCCTCTTTGTGACCTCTTGCGACCTTCATTTTGAATTCTACTGCCCAAGGGTGCTGTTTGAATTGATTGCCTCTCTATCTTCATCTCCCAGGAATATGGCCAGGTGAACTGAGCAATCCTGCTGTGAGGCCTTAAAATTAGCTCTTACTGTAGGGCAGGAGATTGTAATTAACATACTTTTGTGCCAGAGCTGCTGAAAGCAGCCACCTGATTGGTGCTAAGCTGGAGAAAGGCTTTCTGGTGGTGTGGTTCCTTGTGATGTTAATCTGGGACTCATCTAACCTGTGGGCAATGAGCCCCAATTGCCAGCCACTAGGGCTTGCTGGGATCACTTACAGTTTTGATGGTGGTCAAGTGCCCTCAGCACCAGGAGCCAAAGCTCCGGCCCTGGAATCATTCTGGGAGGGGGGGAAAGAGCCTTTCCTACTCCTCTCATTATCGCGTTCGCTCTACCGGGTCCCTGGGAGCAGGATTCAAAGTTCAGCACTGATAAAAGTCTCAGAAGTTTGAATAGTGGTTTGAATTCCTAGTTATATTCTACAAGAGCTCAGACACATCCAGCTCTGATGAGAGACTGAGTAGAAAGCTGGGTAACCAGAGCAACAGGTCTAAACAGCTTGGCAGACTCAGTCCCAAGATGAAGGAGGTGGAGTTTTCTCTAACCTGGACTCTCACAGCAGTCTAACGGAGAAGAATAAATTTTGGGTCTCTGAGGTACAAATTAGAAGGCTTTAAAAACATAAAATCAGTAGAGAACCAACCCGAGTAATACAGGAAAATCTGCAAGCTGAGAAGGTAATCAAAAACTACTGACAATGTGCACAGAGAAATGCCTGATGTTAAAAAGTTTGGACTATCTAGAGCAGAGGTGTCAAACTCATGTCCCATAGTGGCATCTATTGGGATTTTTTTCCACTTTCACTAAATCAGGTGTGAACATGGACAGAACGTGATGCATACGGCACACGGGCCAGGAGTTTGACAGTCCTGATCCAGAGTACTGTGGCTCTCCCTTTACAAACTTGTCAGGTAAAAGAAAGGCATGATTTGAAAACAATTTATCAATAATTGTTTTCATGCACAGATTTTCTGAACATCAAATACATTCCCCTCCCATTTCAATTACAGGTAGTCTTTGACTTCCAACCATTTGTTTAATAATAGTTCAAAATTACAATGGCCTTGGAAAAAATTACAATCCATCCTCAAGACTATGACTGTAACACCATCTTGTGGTCACATGATTGCAATTTTGGCACTTGGCAATCAGCTCACATTTAGGATGATTGCAGTCTTGCAGTCATGGGATTGTGATCTGCATCTTTCCTAGCCAGCTTCTGACAAGAAAAATCAATTTAGGAAGCAGGCTTTTATTAATGAGGGATCCTTAGTATTCTCTGAGCTTGGTTGATTTCTTATAGATGGTTCATTGCCCAAACTAGATAATATCATCACTAGCACTGAATACACTTAATCTAGTTTGGGTAATGAAACATCTGTAAAACCAAAACCAAAAAACCCAAGCTTGGAGAGTACCAAGGGCCCTTCATTTCAACCCTGAGATAATAGTCTCCTTTGATTTGCTTAATAACCAAATGATTTAAAGATCAGTGGTTTGCTTTATGACCATGGTGATTTGCAAAACAACCATAGTACAAATGGTCATAAAATTGGGTCAGGTCACCTGATAATACAATATTTGCATGATTTAATGAGCAAAATTCCAGTGTGTTGTGGTCATAAATTGAGGATTACCTCTATCCTTCCTAATCCCTGCAATTCAAAGTCAACTTTCCCCAAGTACTAGTAAACAAGAAATAAGATTCAGGCTATCCTTAACTTAAATCAATCTACCCAAAAGCAAATTTGCGATATCTTCTCTCAATAGGGAATCTGTAATGTAACATAAGGCTCACCTCTATCAGAATCTGCACTAGGCAAAATTCATTACCAAATCCTTTTATTTCCATATATTCATCTGGTTAACAAGAAAATGATGCATTGGAAGAGCTGGCAATGATAAGTAAAGTTTGGTAGGTTTTTTTTTTTAATGTAGCCAGGCTAACTCTCAATTTTATGTGGTTTGCACTGTCCATGTAGAGACACTCAGTGAAAGAGTTTGATGTGTGTGAACTTATTACAACAATCATCTACAGTATGTTTTCAGCCTCCATCAATTTCCTGTGGAAGCACTATATTGTATAGGCTCTGTCTTCTTCCTCCTGCTCCTTTGACCTTCAATCAACGAAACAAGCAAAGGGCAGACTCAAGGAGTGAGATTTTAAGTCTGGGTGAGGGGAAGATAAATAGGAAGAAAAAAATAATCACACTTCAAACAATGAGGAATAAATGGCAGACAATTAACACAAACCTCTCAATTTCTTTCAAATAAATGTTACCTTACACAAACCATGCTGCACAAAATATACACAAGATGTCACAGAATCTGTATTCATCACAAAGACATGCAGCTTTTAAAGGGACACATATAATTTCCAGCCTTTTTCTCTGCAACTCAACAGTTTCTCAACCTAGCATTTTGTTTTATGCACAGAAAATAAACTGGTGCCTTAATGCTGAATATTTAACAAAAACACCTCCCTGTTATCTTGTTTGCAGTCTATCAAAACCCTATAGAGATACAGGAATTATTCCTCCTTACTTCTCAGCTGGGAGAAAGAAATGATACATGTGGAATCCAATCAAATCATTTGACAGGAAGACAGATAAGCAAAAATACTGTTCTATTAGTTATTATTAAATAAAACAAAGCTGCTTATTCTGATTGTTATGGCATGGTAGTAGTTATTTTGTCTGATATTAGCTTTGATGGTTTTAAATTACAGCTTTGCAATGATTGCTCTAATTGCAAATGTCAGTGGCAAATTAATTCTCAGAAATCTACTATAGCTTTAAAAAATATTTCTTTTAGTACTAAGTAATGCATGCTTCAAAGTTCTTCCAAATGCCTAGTGTCAAATGCATCATGAGTTTCATCAGAGTTCTGAACAATGGTATTTCTTTGAGTATTCTTAATAGGGTTAATTTTGCTTCTTGGTCAAATTACAAGATTTCAAGACAGTGTTACAATCAGTTGAACTTCAGGTATAAAGTTGTGCCCAACAATACCAAGGCCCCAATTTTATATTCTCACACATACAGAAAAAAAATGTATCAAAAAATTCAGTTGACAACAATTATTCCCCACTCTAAAATAAGAGTTGAGGGTAATAGACAGCATTTTTAAAATGTGTTATCTTAATCTAATTTGTTCAGATATATGAATTTGTATATGGAAGGGTGGCTTCAGGACTACATTTTCAAATTAAAGTTGATCTACCAGATATGGAAGAACCTCTTAATAGTGCCCCATGTTCAGGAGGAGAGCTGAGGCTCAGAGGCACTGTTTTTCCATGATGACCTCAATCCTCATAAATACAATCCATGCCATAGAGGTGAGACTGGCTCCATCAATAATAGCTTTCAGAAACTTGTTAAATCAAGTTATTCTGGAGGGATAGGGGATGATCTGTGACATCATAGGGTAATATGCTTTCTGACTTTAATTTAATTTAATTTAAATTCCAGATTACTGTGGACATTTTATTGTTGTACTTTGTCATGAATCATCAAGAGTTATGAAATGTGGCAGGAGAAGCCTGTTCATCCTGTATGTTCAAGTGGTGAATCAAGAGATTCTATCAAAAAATCAGAAGAAAGCATTTTAAGGCAACTGTTTCAAACAGTCTTCAACCAATTGTTTCTTGCTTTTACATGAGAACATAACTTATCATCTTGCCTGAATTTGAAAGTGATGAAACTACAAAAGCTTAGAAGCTCAGTTCAAACCATAAGATCTTCATCCTCCTAGTTTGAACCAAAGAAGCAACTATATGTGATTGCATGCTAGGTGAGTAGATTTCCCAGAAAATTTGTTCAGTGCATAAATTATTCCCCTTTCTCCTATTCTACAGATGAAAATAGATTTCTGAGTACAAAAGACACATGGCTAAGATCGCAATGAAAAAAAGGTATAGCCTTGCCAGCAAGCATTGTTTACCACTATTTATGACAGCCACAACATGTAGATTTCCAATGATTATTCAGAGTAGAATCCCACATAGGAACACACACACTTCGACTTTATGCAGAGTTCAGAGGCTAGCAAGTAATCTCAGGCATAGGGATCTGGCCTTGTTTCAAAAATGTATCCTATAAATCACCAATAAATTTAAGCATAATGCACAATTGGATTTTTTTTAACATTTTATTGTTCCTCACAGGTCTTAATGACTTCAAAGGTGAAATCTATAAAATTAGAAATATGTTCTCTAAACAAACATTGCTTTCATCCAATAAGTAAGCTGCTTCACTCAATAACCATTGGTTCTCTGGAAAATTTTGGCCATTTGTTTACTTTCTGTATGAGTTGTAATTTGAAGGTTGAACTATCAAGCTTTAAATCAATCTATCCAAAAGCTCTAACTACAGTTCCTCTATCCAGCAATGCTATCTGGAAGTTTTCTGATTATTTATCAGCTAATATATTTGAAAATAGAGCTTGGTGTGATTAAGGAGCTGGCCTAGAATCAGAGAGACTATGAGTTTTAGTCCCCACCTTAGGTATGAAAGCTAGCTTGGTAACTTAGGGCCAACTATCAGCCCAACTCACTTATAGGATTGCTGCTATGTGCTATGGGAACAAAGGAACAAGGCAGATTAGGTGTTGTTTGCCACCTTGAGTTACTTATAAAGCAATAAAGGCAAGATAAAAATCTAATTAAAATAAGAATGGCATTCTAAATATTATGCAGCCAAATTTGTAGTTCGCTTTTTCATTCAGAGGCAATCTACTATGAAAAATGTTTTGGAAACAATGGACACAGACCAGGAAGATGTATATAAATGATTTCTGAAACCAATTTTGCCCATGTCTTCTACTTCATATCTCATCTATGTTATTCTATTGTACTTTATTTGTACAGTAAATTTTGATGTGAATAAACAATTAGCTTTCATAAAAAAGTAGAATAGGCTTATAAGCATTGAGCCTATTTGAAATTCCTCAATATAATTCAATTATGTTATAGTCTATGCTCATAATACTTTAGAACAGAATCCACAGCCATTTATCAAACAAAGATTCAGTTCTGAGATCATGCCATATTTTTAAGCTTCTAAAAATACAACAGGTTTAGACCTGTTTTTGTTTTCTATTCTTTCAAAGTTCATGTAACTGTTCACTAATATGGCCAATGTGTAAGAGGTTTTGCAGAAGGCAGGCTGTACAAAATGAGTGTACATGTGTGTGAGGGGCACACACATGGGGATTGTGTGCACATGTGGGGGGACAAGGTGCATGCACGGGATGTGTGTGCATGCATGGGGTCATGTAGAATAGAATTCAAGTGTGGTTGGATAGACAAGGAATTTGTCTTGGTGCAAATACTCTCAGTATACATAAAGATACATTTTTCAAGAATTGTAAGGTACAATACTTAGTAAAAGTCATAGGGTACAATAAGCAATCAAATCATACTAGGAAACAGTGAGTATAAATCGTAAGGATACAAGCGACAAAGTTACCGTTATACAGTCACAAGTGAGAGGGGATGAGTGATAAGGAGAGATGAGAAGAGTAACAGTAATAGTAGTGCAGACTTTGTAATAGTTGAATAGGGTTGAGGGAATTATTTAGCAGAGTGATGGCTTTCAGGAGAAAACTGTTCTTGTGTCTAGTTGTTCTGGTTTGCAGTGCTCTATAGCGTCCCCTTGAGGGTAGGAGTTGAAACAGTTTATGTCTGGGATTTGAGGGGTGTGTAAATATTTTCACAGCCTTCTTTTTGATTCATGCAGTATACAGGTCCTCGGTTGAAGGCAGGTTGGTAGGAATTGTTTTTTCTGCAATCCTAATTATCCTCTGAAGTCTGTGTCTGTCCTGTTGGGTTGCAGAACCAAACCAGACAGTTATAGAGGTGCAGATGATGGACTCAATAATTCCTCTGTAAAACTGGATCCTTGGGCAGTTTGAGCTTTCTGAGTTGGCACAGAAAGAATGTTCTTTGTTGTGCTTTTTTGATGATGTTTTTGATGTCAGGTGTCCTTTTTAGGTCATGTGATATAATAGAACATAGAAATTTGAAAGTCTCTACTGTTGATACTGTGTTGTTGAGTATTGTAAGACGTGGTAGTATAGGAGGGTTTCTTCTAAAATCTACCACCATTTCTACTGTTTTGAGTGTGTTCAGATTGTTCCAGTTACACCACGAGGCAAGTTGTATAACCTCCTGTTTGTATGCGAATTCATTGTTGTCTTGAATGAGATCAATCACCATTGTGTCATCAGCAAACTTCAGTATGCACTCATGCATGGGGGTTGCGCCTGCATGCATGGGGCAGGACGCTTGCACATTGCATTTTGAGGATGTGCGCACATGTGCATGCTATGGGAACTTAGTGCCGAAAAGGTTAGCCATCACTGACCTACAGCATTATCTTATTTTGTTCTATTAAAGACCAGACAAGGCATTAGCAAATAAAATAATTTATTACAGTCCTATCTCAAAACTTTTAGTAATTGTATTTATACCAGGAAGGGATGATGCATAGAAGATAATAAGTTGTTTTAAGAACTCTCTTCTTGGTTCATAAGCCTTCAGTTTTGTATTAGCATATTTTGGAGCTGTATATACTTTGAAAACGATTCAGAAAGTTTTGGCTGTCTTACAAGTAATGTACCTCTTTGTTATTCAGAAAGCAGGCCACTTTTAAAAAATACTTATAAACCCGAAAAAGATGTTAAGCTTTAAGGAATCCATTTACAATGCATCCTCAACTATTTTTCAGACTTGCTCAGAAACATTAAAAAAATTAGAGCTCTGTAATGAATGGCAGAGGAAGGCATGTACAAGAAATTGAAAGTATATATAATGTTACTGTTGCGACCATGCTTGTTCCTTGTATTTAAGCAATCTAGACCTAAACGATATGTGAATTTAGTATAATTTAACTTGTTCTGCACTATTTGTCACAACTTCTCTAATTATGCATTTGGACCTAGAGACTGGATGTGGGCTTGTAGACTATTTCTGGATTAATCTTGTTCCAAAATTGTCAAAACTTCTGTCCCTTCAAGTGCCCACATCACTAAGTATCAGAGAAAGGCAACTTTTTCTTTCCTAAAATGAAATTGATGGTCTCATTTATTTAAAATGTTAATACAACAGTAAATAGGAGTGTCTCTGTATGTCATCCAGAGTCTGCAGAATGAACTGTTAACAATATTATGATATTCTACCATGCTTCTGAGTGTTTCTAAATGTACAATTGCCCACTTATTCCTCATTACCTCAAAATTACTACCATATGCTGAAACCCATAATATTGATAACAGTATAAAAACCAATGCTAACCAAAGAGCATTTGAACTTAATTCTTTAAGAGGAACTAAGAACCTCACAGGGTACCACTATAGCTTGCATATAAGAGCATCCTAAGGCAAGGTACAAGGTAAAATTTTATAGAAGTTATAAACCAAATATACTAAAATGAAGTCTCTGTGTCTCAACAGTCTTCCACAATCTGCCTAGACAGAGGAACCAATCCTCAAGAACAGGGGTGTTAAACTCACGGCTTGCAGGCTGTTTGCTGGCCCCACCACCACCCTGCTCAAGAACTATGTCCAACATCCCCACTGCAAAAAAGGAATCAACAATGTCACGGCCTTCTAGTGCCTTCTAATGCACCAAAAGGTAAAGAATAAAAGAAAACCAGTTGAGTCTATTTAGATTATCAGTTTGATCTGATAAGACCTAAAGCTACAATATCATTTAATTCTTAACCAGTCTATAACAATATTTAGGCATTCATTCTGAATCAATAATCCTACATTTCTTGGTTAGCAATTAGGACCAATATGATCACTAAGACCATGAAGCATTTAAGATTTAATTCTCAAAAGAAAATTGGGAGTGTGGATTAGTGCCTAACTGCAACATGTAATTAGTCTTTGGTGAGGAAATGAAACAGGTGCTAAATTCATGTTCCTATATATTTTGAAGCACTTTTTTGAGACTGAATGCAAAGTGCTGTACAACTCTTAACAGTTAATGATGTCAAATGATTTCAAATAGGCACATAAGGAAGTGGAAAGCATATTATGGCACTGCAGCATCTGCACTGAATTAAAAATAAATAAATATTCCAAATAGCTCCCCAAGTTGTGCTGTGTCACACACAACTGTAGACTAAAGCCTAAAGATTTTATTCCTATTTAACTGAGTTCTCACAACTCCTACTAGCACGTTTCCCAGGAATCACTTAAGAAAAAAGCAAGATTATACTATACTAAAAAGTTTGGAATTGAATAGTCTGAACTGCATGAAAAGAAAAATGTTTCATAACATCTACAAGGATTGTAGAATAGTTTGAGGTCAAGAATAATATTGATAGTATTTGGTAACAGTATTTATTTAACAAATAAAATAGTATTGATGCTTCAATATTATCTAAATCCACCCTGAGTTAGTGTCAAATAATGTAGGTTTTTTTGTCATATGCCATATATAGCATGCTCTATCATGTTTTATTTCCCCACAGAATTTTTAAGAATCACTAAGTCAAACTATATAAAAAGTAAAGCTCACAATGTGTATAATGTGTATTGTAAGATAATTCAAACTTCTAAAATCTTCCAGACTTATTCCCCAAACAATTGAATGCTACCTAGCAGTTTTTAGGGGAGATGTATCTGAGGAAAAGAAACATCTTGTGTAACTCAACTGTATCTCAGCAGTAACAGGTCAGTAATTTTGCTATTTGCTATGACCAACTTAAGACAATATAAAGCTACCTTTCTTATGTACAAGAACATATTTCATGACTAGGTATATAGTAGAACCGATAGGAAGCAAATTCTGTGATGACCTTATACTTCCCTAAAAAAAATGGCAGTGTCTATGACACTATAGTTTCTCCAAAATCATAATTGGGGTCTGAAAGGACTTAAAGGAAATAATCTGGCAGCAAATAACTCTTACCATAGCAAATATTTCAATGAAAAAAACATGTTTCAATGTAAGTTATGTAATAGTTGTTCAGCAATAGTAATATTCATTACTTAGGCAATTAAAATTTTCTGGACCCCAAATCTATAGAATTAAATGTAAAATAATAGTTTTCTAGAAAGATCAAATATAGTAATAGTTATATAAAGATTACCCCCATAAAATCCAATCAATATATTGATAGACACAGCAAAGGAGAAGCTATTTCAATTACAGTCATAATCATCATTATAAACATATTTCATTTTCATTAAAATCAGCATATTTTGAGCACCAAAACATTGAAAGTACTCATGGGAAAAAATCCAAGCAGTATCACTATTATAGATGAAAACTATTAAATATATCACAATACTTTGTATCAATTGTTCAGGATAATAACAGAAAAAGGATAATAAAAATGATAATACAACTATATTATTTATTCTTCATAAATGCATAAGAATAGCTCGATTAATGTGATATGGATTTGGCAGTCTTTGTATTCATCAACTTAAAAGTTATATGTTGTATCCTACAATTAATAACTTGCAATATTAGGCGTATCTTTAAAGATCATAACAATTATAGCCAAGTAACCTATGGTCTAGGGCTTCTGATATAAATCTTAATTACTGACAAAGTACACAAATAGCTTTAATAAATATTCCAAGGAGAGAGAAAAAATGATTCCATCTGCTCTCTTTTCTTAGATTGATCAGTTTGACTGGATTGAAACATTATATGAATTCATATACCCAACTACTGTTTCTGTAGCAACAGCACATTCTTTACCCACTATATTATATCAAGTCTAAACAATACATCGCAAGAAGCAATTGGTTTTCCTATAAGGTTTTTTATTAATTTTTATTTGTTTAAATAAAACATTCTTAGGAATGTTTCGCTAACTTTGGTGACATATAGATTATCTGCCAAAATAATTTCGTGTCTAAGAGATTATATGGAAAGAAGCTGTTAGCTTTTATGACAGATATTCTGAAAATCAGAACAAGGCCTAGGTTATAATGCCTATGGAATTCTGTGAAAAGTTTTATTCTTACATATTTCAAGCTAACAAACAATTATAACATTTTATAAGAAACAATTCTATAGTTGATGTTATTTACAGATATTTTACTAAATTAAACCTTCTGAAGTTAAAGCTAATTACATGATTGTACTGTTATCTCATATTGTCACCACTCCCAATATTTTCCCCTTATTCATTTTCCTAGTGTAGATGAACATTTATGTTTTCATAGTTTCTCAATATATGCATGTTTTCAGTAAGTCTGCAAAAATTATATACTGCAAAAATTATTGCTAAAATTTTAAAAATATGAGCCACATTGATAATTTGTGATTTTTCAAGTTCATCGTGCTTTTTTAAAATTATATTTACTCAAAAGTAAACTTTTTTTCCTAAATCTTTTAACTTTCTAACCCATGTTATTTGGTTTTGACTTGGGAATGTGTAAAATTTATGTTAACTAGACTATGACTTGTTCTGTAAATATGATCAGAAAAATCTATTTAGTATATGTGAAATGAACTATTGTGGTTTTCCATCACTACTTAAACCTTAGAATAGCAATGCAAGATATTTTTCTTTGTATTTATACAACTCCATTACCACAGCAACACAATCAACATGGAATGAGAAATTCTAGAAAACAAATAGGAAAACCAGAGAAAATATTGAGAACATCCTAGCAGTTAACTTAAAAGGTAATTCTCTGTGGAACTTTTTAATTTTCATTTCTGCAAAAATAAAAAAAATGTAAACATAGCAAGGAATGTAATCCATTGGCCTAAATTCCAATTTGCTTGGAAGATATCTGGGACATGTATACCAAGCTTACTGAATAAGTATTGAAGCCTTATTTACTCCCTGCAACTTTATCATCACTACATTAACGTATCCCTAACTTTATAATAAAGCTAATATGAATATATAGTATTGTTTGTGCAAATGTATGGGTTTCCATATGAGTTATAAAAACTTGTAAGGGATATTTAAAGGTACTTATTTTTAAGTATCATCTCTCTGATAATTGCTTTTGCTATCCATCTTTTAGAAACAATGTAAATTTCCTAATTGGCTTGAACTTCTTCATCAATAGTTAAAAATTAAGAGTAGATATTGACTAAAAATAAAATGCAGATAGAGACAAAGTACATAGGAAAATCTCAAATCTTACTGTCAAAAAGCTACTGAAGAATCTAAATACAGTACTATATCCCAACATATTTTATGAAAAAGTGAAAATGGTTACAAGTTTACTACCATGGTATCAGAGTTGCAAGTTTACTACTGATACCATCAGTTACTAATATCACTTATTTAAAATCTACTATAACTTTGTCAGAATTATTACCCAAAACCAAGATTAGCCATTTTTCTTTTAAGGAATCTTCAGCTTGTTCAATGGCTTAGTGATCGCCATTTCACAGCAGTCAGCCCACACAGAACAGATCAATAACATCACAGACACAAGACTAGACTGCATCCATTTAATAACCACAAGAAAAGTGTACCATTCAGCAAAATCTTACACAGAGCTCTCACTAGAAGATATGTAATAAGAAACCATAACTATACATATCAATTCATTTATAATTTTCTATTTAAACTCAGAACTGTCCGAGAAGTGAAATAAAAACAGATCATGTATTACATTCTAAATAATGAAGAGACAACCCAGGTGATATCCTTGAATAGCTGTGTCCAGAAAACAAGTCTAACAACTAGTTGCTTTCCAGAAAAGTATTTCCCCGAAACTACAAATTTATTTAAAATACAGGTTTTCCGCTGCACAATTCAGGATTTATTACTATATTTGCTCCCCAATATTGGGGCTTTTAAAAAATTCTAAACCCAAATGAAACTATATTCTAATAATACACATTTTCACAGTTCATTTAAAAATGTTATAAATATAAAAAAACTTTTTAATTACTATAAACCTAAAAACATTTTGGCATTGTATAATCCTCCAATTAGGTTGCAGAGGTGGCTTATAAAACCTGTTTCAATACTTTGCTTGAATACTGAACTTTACTATATTTCAGCAACAATTACTTTGTTGAAATAAATATGTAAAATGTAAATCTGCATTTGAACCTAGTTATATTGTTATGAACTAATAGTGAAAAAAGCATATACTTGCCTGAAGAACAAGATATAAGAAAAACAGCAAACACCAGCTTTGTAGCAGCTCCCATTTTCCAAATTGTTAGAATCAATAGGGGGTTAAAATGCTATATCCAGCTTCTGAGATCTGATAAACACGAAAATCTGTCACTTCCTCAAAGTGATAATAATGTATTTGGAAAATAATGCATCCATAAGAATGAAACCCAGCTTTTATAAGTCTCTCTAGCTCTTTTTCAATAGACCCTCCAGTACATTTGGAAACACATCATTTGGCTTCTGTTCTAATGGGAAAAATCCAATTCATAGGAGGATGTTAACTATCCAGGTTAAAAGATGAACATTCAAGAATGAAGTAGCTGAATGTTAAAACTATTAATTGTCCTGAAGCACAATATATTCTCTTCAGTGTCAAATCGTATTTCCCATGTGTCCTGCAAACAGGTAAATTAGTATTTTAATACAAATTAGTATTAGTATAGAGTATTAGTAAACAATACTCTTGTCTTCACTCTGCTTTTGCACAATGTAGTATCTGGATGAGAAAGTTTCGTCTTCGTTTCAAGTATCAAAATAAATATGCCTTCGGTGTCACAACCAATAGGAAATCAATTTGTAAAAACACTGCTGTTTCCTATTAACAAATGCTGAGCGCAAACAAGGGCAGAAATAAGAGGCAATCAGTCCTCTATAAACTCGAACATCTAAGGAAGGAATGGAGAGTCCTTATCTCGACTAGGAAAATGCTTCCCCTTGTTTATTCCTTCCGTTTGTTTTCACGATCTTTTTTCTCATTTGCCCAGCAGATTTCAGGCTTCTCCCCAACTCTTTACAAGAACTCCCCCCGTTCAAGTCCCCAGGCTACACTTAAAAACCGCCTTTGTATTTGGTATTTGAAATCACACAAAAATGAGAAGAGAAGGTGGGAAGGAGGCGATGCTCTGTCCAGATGTTAAAAGGTGATTTTTTTTTTAACGGTTCTTTAAAAAAATAAAAATAAAAGAAGAGTCGAGAGCCTTCCGAGAGGTTTCTTGAACCCGTTAAGCAGAAAAACGTCTTGGATAAATGTAGGTGAAGCGATGCTCCAAGAAGCCCGGAGATCAAATACAGGTATATTGGTCTTTTTTAGGAGAGGCCAAGCTGGCGGGTTAAATAAGATCTTTTCTCCTCGAGCAATAAAACTCTTCTCAAGCTCGTTGAGGCATTTGTCGGCGGGCCCTTCCTCCGCTCTCAACCTTCACCGGCTCTCCCCCTCCCCACCACCACCACCCTTCCACCGGTTTGGAGGCGGGCGGTTTTGTTTTTTGTTTTCCTTCGTCCGCAGTCCAACTTGGTTTTTGTTTGTTTCGCCTCCCTTTTTCCTTCTCCTCTTCCTCCCTCCTCCCTTTTCTTCACGCCCGCAGCGAGTGGTTGGAAACGGGGCGGGTGAGGGCACGGAGCCCGGTCAATCCTCGCTCGCCTTTTTCCTCTCCCTTCGTTGTGCCTCTTATGCAGCGTACACCAGACCAGCCCGTGCAGCGAGAACAACGGAAGGAGGAAAGGCGGGCAGGCAGTCGGTCGAGGAGCCTCTCACCTTTCTTTTCCTCCTAACTCTTCCTCCCAGACTACGAAAAGCCTGAGGCTCCGAGGTCCAATCCTCCGATCTCTTGGCTGGCGAAAGGCGGCTAAACCCAACTTTGAGCTCTGGGTAGCGAAGTTGAAGAGCCGACGGCGAGAAAGAGGAAGGGCCCTGCCGAGATTTTCTTGCCTCGAGGAGGCGTCGGCGGAAAGCGAACAGAAGGGAAGAGAAAGCGCCGCTTTTATCGTCGCGCAGGCCAGGCTGGTAGCGCTGAGTAGCCCTCCGTACTTTGCCGCTCCTCTGTGGTAATTTCATAGCTACCCATTCACTTGCGTGGTGGAGAGAAGCGAGCCAAGATGGCGGCGCTCGAGCGATTGTTTTTGTTTCTTCTCCCCCTCCCCCTTTTTTTTTTTTTTTCATCTGTCCCCACCTCCCCCAAACAGCTTCCCTCCTAGCGCACGCGCAGACTCGCTCCCTCCCCTCCTTCTCTCAACTCCAGTCCGCTAAATCTGAACAGCTGCCCCCTCCACATGGGGCGTGCGCGTTTATGGGCGGGGAGTTTCTCTTGATTGGCAGGCCGCGCTAAGCCAGTTGGAGCAAGGAGGTGGTGGGGGGGGGACTGAAGGGGCTGGGGTGAGGTGGGGCTCCGTTCCCGCCTGTCCCGCGCCTCGCGGGGTTTAAGGGGCGCGATTTCTTCGCCTGTGCGACGTTCCAGGTGTGGTGTTAAAGCGCGCGCGGGGGGGGGGGCGGTGTTGTCGAGCGCCCAGCTCGGTTTTCTGCGCAGTGCAAAAACGGGGTCAGAACTCCTTTGGATCTTTTCCGTCAGAGCAACAAACCTGCATATTTTAGCCTTAAGAGCTGAGCGGACGCTCTTAAAAGGTGTGTGTGTGTGTGTGTGCATACGCGCGCACTCACACACAGATACACATGCGCATGGGTGCGTCTCTGTGTCTAAAACACACACACACACACACACACACACACACACACACATATATATATATATTCATATTCATATATATTCTTGCAAGAAGCCCTGCCAACCTCAGGGCTGGTTGTTTTTCCAACCGAGGGATAAGAGAATAGTTAGGTCTTTCGACGCTACTTCATTGGACTCAATGAACTGGAGGCGAAAACATGCTTGTCCGCTGACGTTGCTTGAAGTATGAAATATTGCTAAAACAAAAACACTGCGTGCTTTCAGGATCCTGAGGTGGAGGTGTTTGTTTTGGTTTCCAGAAGAGCTTTTATTTTGGCATGGCTGGTGGTGGGGATACTCAGCGTTTTAAAAACCTTGAGATTATAATAGGAATGGGTAATAGATGTGACTTTTGGACATAGCCAGAACTCCTATTAGGTGCTTAAATCTGCTTGCAAGGTGAACATTTCTTTTGTTTCAGAAGTATTAACTTCAGTATAATAACTTCAATCAATGTTTAACTTCAGAATATCCTAGGTTTATTAATGCAGGTGCTACAATATGAATGAGTATCCCAAGTGACTGTGATAGACCCAGGCCTGTTACAGATAACTATTCTTCTTTAACCTGTATTCTATTGAGATAATATTGTGCAACTTTCATAAATAAAACCAAGTTAAGAGTTTTGAAAAGTGTTAAAACTCATGTTACCTTTTTCACGAGGCAATGAGATTTGTGCTTAATTTCATGAGACTCACTGAGACTGAATATATATATCCAGTAGGCCATTATTTGATAATATGCCTATTAGAATAATTGTATTCGACCCGAAGAATTGATGGAATTGGACAGTAACTTCCTTCTATAGAAATAAGTTCAATATCTCTGTTTAGAGAACAGTTTCAGGTGTTTTCAAAAGATAATCTGTGACCAAACATCTGTTTGCTCTTGATATGTAATTAACAAGTTCAAAACAGAGTTAGCTCTGATCTCTCATTTGAAAAGTCAAAATCTGTTCATTAGCTTCCTTATATAATTAAGGATCAGAATGTTTCCTTCCCACTGTTACATGCATTAAATCTATTTTTTCTTTATGATTTGAACTAAGACAAAAATGATACCTTTTCCTCTAGTAACCATAAAATCAATCATTATTAAATTGATTTTCTTCAGCAACAAGTAATCAAGAAAAGCAGGGAAAACAAAGTTACAGAACGAGAACAGTTTGTCTGATTTGTAATGTCCTACTTTTAAGAGTAAAAGAAGGACTTTGATTTCTTTCTCAGTATTCTGTATGATTGTAGATCTTATGTCTATATCTTCATATCAGGATATTACATCATTGGGTAAACCACAATAAATAGAAATAAATTCCAGGACAGAAATTTCATTCTGAATATAAAGTGACCTGAGATGTTATGCAATATTAAGGTGGAGCTAAATGTACAATCCTACAGTCTTTTTATAAACAAATTGCCCTTCGGGCACATGGCATCTGAACTGGACTTTTCAAGCTGTGCCAAGGCTTTTGAACTGCATTTTGAGAAACTGGCACAGACTTTTGAAATCATTTTACAAGCGCTCTTAAGAAAAAAACAAATATACAGTCAATATTTCTTACCACTTTTACATTATTACCACCTTTGTGAATATCTAAGATAACATTATTGTGACAAGGGACTAAGAGATCTATTCCAAACAAGAAGTGACAGAAAAGACAAGGTTTGCTGAATTTGAAATGTGAACCCCAAATTATCTTCCTCAATAGCAGGATGAGTTACTTTAATTTTATGTCTCTAACTTTGTACTTTTGTTGAAAGTTTGAGTCCTTATTTAATTGTTGGAAGAAATATCCCCCTGGGTTCAGTTCCAAGTGGGGAAAAAGACACTGGAAACATGGAGGCTGTTTGGAAAGATGGTTGAATGGTGGACAGGACCACATGGCTTGGAGCTCCTGGGTGAAAAGAAAGATCACATGCTTCAAGATGTTGGGTGAAGGAAAAGAAGGGGCAGGGCTGCTGAGAGTCCCTTGGTTTCATACCCTCTGTTGGGGCCCACCTGAGTGTTTCCTGTTTCTACATAAGAAATGTATCCCATTGGCTGTCAGACTCCCAGGGGTGGGGTGGGGGTCTTAGCTAAATTTGTAAACTTTGTCTGGACCACATGCCTTCACCTGAGTGCTAGCTGATTCAATCTTTCCAGGTGAGATGAGTAGAGGGCTTTATATAGATTACTCTGGCCCATGCCTTAATGGCCTGCCCATTAACAAAGGTGGGGGTGAGCTCCTACTTCTGAGGTGAGTTTCTGCTTCTGAGTTTCTACTTTTCTTTTTTAGGGGAAATATTTTGCCTTTTTAGAATATCCTAAAATATTTCGTTTTCCTAGGAGAGGAGTGGGTTTTAACTTCCAACAGGACCTTTTGTTTTTGAGACCATTTCTTGAAAATGATGATGGCCTTTTCCAACTAAATAATGACAAATGAAAAGCCCATTACTTCTGCAGTTTGCTGCAGATGCAATAAATATTCTGGAAATGTTCTGGTTGATATTAGTCACAATACTTTTTGAGAACTGTGTTTTATATAAAGGCATATGGAAACACTACTGAAACTTTCTAACTAATATGAGTTATACATCTGGTGAATAAGATAAATAATAAAACAAGATGGAATAGCCATTTTATAAAATTCCTTTAAATTACATTCTATGTGTCAGTGTGAAGTAAGTATCCACACTGAACAGTTGATGTCCTGACCTTAAACAATGCAATGCAAAAAATACTAATTATTTTCAGCTGACTTTTCTTTGCACATTCATTTTTTATCATAGAGCACACAATACAGTATTTCAAAGATAGTGCATCAGAAAATTAATTTTAATTCAAAAGGCTTTTGACAATATTTCATGGAACCTACAACACAAATATATGGTTGACCAACAAATAACCAATGACCAAAGGATTTGCATTGCAATAATGGGACTTAATTGCTATTTCCATAGGTATTGCGGGATGGGAGTGCATTACAAAATATGTATCATGAAAAGAAAACAGCAATTTATGTATTTGGTC
Source organism: Laticauda laticaudata (assembly GCA_004320025.1). Taxonomy (NCBI): domain Eukaryota; kingdom Metazoa; phylum Chordata; class Lepidosauria; order Squamata; family Elapidae; genus Laticauda; species Laticauda laticaudata. The sequence continues at coordinate 28,883 of BHFT01015281.1, read as the reverse complement.
AGACACTGAGGTGCAAGTATGTAACTGAAAAATTGTATTGTGGTGTGACCATACATATATCATCTTGACATTTGCCTTTGCTTTGAGTATCTACATACTTATGTATCATTTTTTAAAAAATCCCTTTTCTCCTTTGATAAAATAATGTTCCTAACTGTGACCTTGTGAAAACAGAGAATAGAATATATATATGCTTGCCTCCAAAGTATTGACATATGTTGAAAGACTTTTAGAAGCTGTGGATGGTGAGATATTATGATGGAGGAAAAGGGTGGCAGCGCTAAAAAATATCTCTGGGGAAAAAGTCTGTAAAAAAGAAGATTGAAAATGTGCAGAATGATGATACTTGTATATATTTAGACTTGTCAGAACTGGTTCAAACAACTTCAAGACCTTTTTAAAAGGCAAACATTAAATGCTACACCTTTATTGCAGTTAAGGTAATTTAAATGTTTGCATTCACATTTGCAAACATGTCAGAAGATTTCAAATATTAGGGATTTGGGCATGGCAGTCCTATTTCTCTATCAGAGTATTCTAAACTTGGAATACAACCATATTTCCAAAAATTTCTCTCTCAAAAAACAACAACCCTGCTCCTGTTATTTGAAACTGGAATTTTTTAGTGTAGTGTTTAAAGTGTTTCGTGAAGAAATGGGTCAGTAATAGGAATATTTCACTGGTTTTTTTCTTGTTCTTTTTTCTTTCTTGTTCTGAAATTGATCTACTTTTATGTCTCAATTTTGAGTCTTGCTGTAAAAATTTGCTTGAAGGCTTTAACTTTATTACACTGTAAATATTGCATCCTGTACCTGATCTACTGAAAATCAAAATGTCAAGCAATTCATAGGCTTTTTTCGCATTTTATCACTATTAAATCTGTCCTTGGAATGTGCTAATATAAAATGGAACTTCTATCTTGTTGAGCAACTATAGCCCCTAATCCATAAGTACTAGCATGTCTTAATGGCACAATAGTTTTTTAATCCACGATCCATTCTCAGAACAAATGTACATATCTAATATTGATCATTCCTTCTGAACTAAAATGTATGTCATAAATTAAGAAATTATTCTCCAATCCCAGGTCTGTCAAATTTAAAAAGCTGTGCCTTCACCTTGCTTTCTTTTGACTTAGAATGTTTGACATTTTGTTACATACAGTAGTTATGCTGTGTGGAAAATAATATGATGTACTGCAATACTTTGGCAATTTGTGTTTCTGCTGGCTAATTTGACTCGACTTATAAATATTAATTAAGTCTTGCAACACCTTGTTTAACTTGCAGTTTTAATATAATTTATCCCAACATGTTCTACCAGTTTATGTATAACTACATCAGGTTCAACGACTTATAATATCACATGGTTAAACTTACAGACAGGTTTATCAGTTATTATCAATCCCGCTATGTTTTAAGCATATTAACTTCAACTATACTTTCCAAGTAGTATGAAATTCTGGGAGATCTTTAGCATGCATGGTCAGAACATGGCTTACACTGATGAAGATTTTTTTTTTCATTTGGAGGGTAATATATTGAAGCCTTAGCTGCCATATATGATTATGCCATATGGTATTTTGATCTCTTTAATTGGTTTGGTATATGTATATTAAAAAGAAGTGAAGCAGTTTTAAAACAGATATAATGTATATTGAAACATTCTGGACCCTAAAAATGAAAGCATGGCTTTTTCACAATTCATTCTTATAAATAACGTTTTTTGCCAATATAAAGTATATGCTTGTCACAGGAGTATCTGATAATTGTGTTGCAGAAACAATATAATTTGATATAATATGTGTTCTATAAGTCAAAACACTTTTTTTTTTGCCTTCCATTCCGTCTTCAAATCTCAGAGACTACCTGGACAAGTCTCTGCAGTTTTCTTGGCAAGTTTTTCAAAAGTGGTTTGCCATTGTCTCCTTCCTAGGGCTGAGTAAATGTGAGTGGCCCAAGGACACCCAGCTGACTTGTGTTCAAGGCGTGACTAGAACTCACCATCTTCCAGTTTTTTAACCTGATGTCTTAACCACTACACCAAATTGACTGTCATATATATATATAAGATACCTTCAGTAAATTAAAATATACTAATCTATTTTATTGGAAATACTTCCTTTAGCAATAGGTAAATATTCTGACTAAAGATCTAATTCTAAGCAGTTATGTAAATGATTGTGCAATACGGCTTTCCTATATGTCATGGAGGCAGCATACCATGAGTTATATGCCATCCATATGTACATAATAATAAGGTATTAAATTCTTGCTTATTTTAATTGTCTTCAATAAAAATAGGATTTTTCTGTCGTAATATATTTTTCCAAATAGGCATCTTGATTTTATTCCCTCACATTTCAGCTATTCCTATCTCTTTGAAAGATGCTGGAAGATAGATCATATAACCATTGGTTCAGAGGTGGTATTCAGCAGGTTCTGACCAGTTCTGGAGAACCAGTAGTGGAAATATTGAATAGTTTGAGAACCGGCAAATACCACCTCTGATTGGCCTCACCCCATCTATTCTCTGCCTCCTAAGTCCCAGCTGATCGGCTGGGTCTTCTTTTGTTGCCCTGCACAGGAGAATGGAGCTGGAAAGCAGGTTAGTGGGGTGGGGGGGAATGGGGGTTTTATAGTATCCTTCCCCTGCTAAGCCCACCAAGCCACACCCACAGAACTGGTAGTAAAAAAAATTGAATCCCACCACTGCAGTGGTTGCATGCAAGAATATACATTTTCTGCTCATATGTATAGTACGTCCATTCTAAATGTAGACATATTTTTTCATTATTAGAATAAATCTACCCAAATCCAAAGAACTAAATTTTTTAAATCAAAATTGAAGCTACCAGTTTTGTGTGATGAATGAACAGGCCCAGGGAATTCTTTCACAATCCAGTTGTCATGTAAGGTAAACTTGCTTGCTACTGTATGGCCATAGCAGATATTGTCAGATGCCTGGAAGAATATCTGTTGAGTAGTATTTCATGGCCATAAACAGAAGTTACTCAGTGCCAACTACTATTTTATAGTTGTCCACAAAATATTATGCAACTCTGAGTCAAGTTGTAGTCAGTCTTTTCCCTTAAAAAGTTGCTATTGTATCTATGGTCAGACATTGCAAAACAGCGCTGCAAAATTGCTGCATATCAACTGATTATGCCAAATAGCTACTAAATAGTAATGCCTATTTAAAAATAAATTTTGTGTATGTGTGTAGGAGAGCATTCAGGTAACATCAGATTGCAAACCCATGTGCAGTATGGGATAAATGTGGTTTATGTGATCTCATTCTTCAGTAATTTCTGCTGAGAGTTGCTGTAATAATTAGCTTCATTATTTAAGAGATCATGGATTTTAATTTCCGATGGACACAACTCCATCCACATATGTTTTTTTCCCTTGCTGGAAATGTAATGTTTATATTTGGTCTTGCTGAAAATAGTTCAATATTTTTGTGTCTCTCCCCCTCCCCCCCCACTCCTGAATTAGCATGGTCATATGATGAACGCTTTGCATTTCAATTTCAGTCATTGTTCTAGTCCATCTTTGGGTTAAGGTTAAATAACTCCAGCCATTTTATAAATGAAAGTTTGGGATTTGCATTTCAAATAAATACATTTTGCCACTTTCAACTTGTATCAGAAGGCTCTTGGGATATGGCAGCACCTCATTGAACTTGCACTGAACATGCAACTATGGTTATAAAGTCATGACTGTCATTAATTGGGACATCACACCACCACACCCAATTTTATGACCTTTTTTGTAGCAGTCATTCAACAAATATATTGTTCGCTATGGGATGCCTTTTGCCAGAAAAAGTAAATTCCAGTTTCTGGCAAAAATGTCAAAAATCACTATCATGTGACAGTGCTATAAAACTGAAAACAGCTATAAATGCAGTTTCCAAGTGCCCAAAATGCAGTCACATGACCATAGGGGTAATTCAAATTCAGGTCATAAGTACCAATTTTGGGGATCTGTTTTAAGTTGGTCGCTAAGCAACCAGACATATTGAGGACTATCTGTATTACACGCAGGGTGTTGGGAATGAACTGCCATCCTTTCTCTGATTCTCTGTTATGGTCTTGGGATGCCTCTGCCCATCTCACAGAGACCATTAGAATTGATTCCTCCATGAGAAAGAGCAAAAGGTTGGAGGACTCTGAAGATAGGAATGTCAACAGAGCCTTGAGTAGTCTCTTGCCATAACCGTAACCATAACACTCTCACCTCTTTTACCAATTATGCTTGAACCCTCCTGTTGTTCAGATCCGGCTTCTGCTTCATTGCTTGCAAGGAAGACACTCAAAGAATAAACACATGATCACACGCAGACATGCACACATGGGCACACACAGTTTTCGATCTGCTGGAAAAAAAAAAAACCATGCCAGGTTTTACTCAGTGCTTACATTTTGTTCCTGAGCAATTAAGAAGAAAAACATTTTTCTGGCACATGATTTTTAAAAAATGGCAGTTATTTTCTGTCTGGTTAAAAAAAAAAAGTTGATATAAGAAAACGATGGATGCGTGGATTGATGCAAGAATTTAACCAAGGCAGTTAATATGTGACATCTAAAAAGAATCTTCCAATGAGCTGAAGAAGGGTCTTCCAGCAGTAGTAAAATCATAAACATCAGAACGGTGTTTATGTTTGTGTCATCTTTTGCAAAAACTACAAATTATATTTGATTAGCTTACCCTCCCCTCCCCTGCAAAATGTGCTAGGACTGCAATTCACAACATTCTTGTGAATATTGCGAGCTGTAATTTTGGCACATCTGGAAGACACTGGGTTTGTATGGGATATTTGCCTTGTTGTGATACCACTTGATGAATATTGCATTAACGAAGAAGTTTCAAAACAAGTTTTAAAGCTGTGTTTTAGATGTTTCAAAGCCATGCCTTATTTGTTTATTGGATTTAAATCCTGTATTTTTACTCAAAAAGGTTGTTACATTAGTAAATCAGAAATACTATTAATCATTCTCTTCGGGGTAAGAAAAGGCACAGTTTGTTTTTTAAAAGACAGTCCCACAGACACAACAAGGGCATGTGCAGCCATTCAAAAAGCCTCATTTCTATGTTGAATTCAAATAGCTACACATCCCTGGACTCCAGAGGATTGCCAATGTCTGATGGAGTTAACTGCCAAGTTGACTGATTTTCTTGTAATCAGTGACCACTTTAATTGCCAAATTTAGTACAAAACTCCTTCAGTGTAGATGGGATCTGATTACATTCAAAAAAAAAACAACTTGCAAATATTAACACTCCCACCAGACAGATTTTTCTGTGGGCTTATTTCTAATAAGATTGCTTATTTGCAGGATTGATTTTTTTTTTGCCTAAAAAGCAGTATCTGCAGTATTTAAATAATGAATGCAGTATTTAATGCATGCAGCATTAAATAACAACAAACACTTTTCAACAAAGTTGCCTTCATTGTGTGTTCATTTCTGTTTGAAGATAATTTGAATGCAGAACCTCTTAAATTGTTAAATAATTATAAAAGCACATTTTACAGGGGTTTTTTTTGCTGCTTATAATTTCTAATATTGGCAAATATGAATGCATAGTTTTTAAAATGCATCACTTGGCAGGATATACATCATAATCCTAAAGAGCATTAGTATGGAAGAAGGATGAAATAGAACTTATAATAGTTTCCCCCAATCTAGTACCATTTGGTTGTTTAAAACTTTATTTTGATCATGTTTGGCAGGAACTCTGACAATTTAAGCTAATGCACATAGAGCAGTGATTTGAAAAGACTTACATAGCATTGTAAGTGTTATCTGTGTGTCTGTTTGCATTTGCTGTCATTTTGTTATAGCGCACTATAGTTATAGCCCAGAAGATCTTACTGATCTTATTTCATTACGTAATGAAATAATCTGCAAATGAAAAACCAAGTCAATAGAACTTCTACAAACCAGCAGTCCAATCCAGAGGTACATGTAACACTAGGCTGTTTTGTATGGAATTGCTAATGAAAAATTTATTTATTTTATTCAGTTTGTATACTGCCCAACTCTTAAGTCAGGGAAACAGAAAAATAGTACATATGCATCTACTTCCAATTCACTGTAACATTTAGAATCATTTATCTATATTCCTAGGTCACAACATAGTGAATGGCCCTCTTCTGTATATCTAGCTATAAACAGCGCACTCCATAAAAATGTGCAATGTCATAGTATTTAAACAATATAAAAAGGGGCATTGTTTAAAATAGATACATAATTGCCTCATGTAACAGCAATGTGTACTGTATATGATATTGGAAAGTCTGTTGCTTTCCTTATGTTGAACACACAAGGAATACATTGAATGTACGCAATCATGCAGTCACCAGTTTGTTTTTTAAAATTAAAATCTTATGTCCAATCTGTTCTTGGAACAGAAGAAATCAATACCTTGAATCTTTACCCAAATGTATATTTTGTCTATTGATGTATTTAAATAGATTCAGTTTTTGAACTGCTTCCTTGCTAATGAATATATTGATAGAATTTTGATGAAATCAATGCTCTCAACATTTCTGTAATGGAGAAAACCAGTGCATACTTTATATGTATATTTTATATGTATTTTTGTTGCACAAATAGGTGATAAAAGATGAGGTCTGAGATGATTTTCCAGGCTAGTTTCAATGTATTTTGGAGTACCTTAATTTCTACTAACTTGCCCAATAAGGACCCAAAGATACATTGAACAGCACACTTTATATGCATGAGCTCCAAGAATCTTTCTCATTACATCTAGTTCCTTGATTGATGTGTACCCATGGTTGTCTGTTTCTGAGATTGATAAGTTACCATGCTTAAAAGAGATCATTAGAAGAAAAGTATTTTACATATTATTTCAAATGTCCTACAATCAGAGGATAAATACACAATTTCTCTTTAGCTTGCACTAGATTAAATTCATATCTGTATTCCTTCTTCATATTTTAGCCAATCTTTTATTATCACCCAGATAGCAAATGCCCCTGGAATGTTTGTCAGTAAAAAACAATTAAAAACTTAAACAATAATAGAGGCAACATTCTTTTTTAAGCCAAAACTTAAAAAGCAACAGTGGCAGAATAATACTGTTCTAACTCACACATTATAAAATCAACAATTTATGAAATATTTACTTTAAATATCATAATATTTACTACAAATAATGTCAAACAATTTACTTAGTTTATTTTATCTTGTTCTAACAGCAATAGTTACAAATAGGACTGTCGGTCCTGTACAATATTGGTTTGTAATACCTGTTGGAAAAATGTCTTATCTGTTTCTGCATGGGTGCTTGAATACAGATATAGTGAGGTAGTGAGGTTTGGTCAATTTTCCTAAGGAGATGATTCTATAGAGAGGAAGAAACTACCAGTAGATAATGTTCTTTGCATGATTGTATGATACCGAAAAATTACAGAATTAGAAGGGGTCAATTTAGGCCATTTTCTGCTCAGTCAGTGCATGAACTCAAAGCATCCCCAAAAGATATCCAGCCTCTGCTTGGGCAAAATCAGTAAAGGGGAACACTTCTCAAAATAATTGAATAGTTTTTACTGTTAGGATCTTTTCAATATATTAAAGTGGAACCTGCCTATTGTCTTCTGGAAAGTTAAAAAATAGGAGTTCACTTTCAGAAGAACATCTGAAGATGATTAGAATAATTAGACAGCTATTTTTGAAGTGTTCCTTCAAGTTCATTAGAATTCAAATTCCAAAAGAGAATTGCATAGTAGAAGACAAAAAGCAATGCTGAAGTACCTATTCTGATTCAGATGACATGGACCAATTTGTTAATCTGGATACCTGGATTTGTGTGATTTGCTCAACACTGAATTAAAGAAGAATTTACAACAGACTGCATGGATGTTGCATAACTGTTTATACCCACAAGCCCATGATTCATGCTGAAAATTTGAGGAAGTGAATGCAGATCTAAGGTTTTATCCTGCATTCCCACCACACACAAACGAGAGTTGTTCACTGCTTGGGAAAACATTCCTGGGTAGGAGACACTGGTTTTCTGGTCTTCCTGTATCCAAAATGCCTTGTATTAGAATACTTGCTCATATCCCAAGCAGAAGAGGGCTTCCTGTGAAAGTCCATAAAAGTGCAATTTGTCTAGAAGATATTTCTTCCACATAGCATTAAAATTATCTTCTAGGTCAGGAAGAAGGTTTCAGTGGTCAGGGGTGGGTGGGTATCTTCAGCCAGTATGTGAAGAAGAACAGCCAGAACTTGAGTTCGATATTAACTGATCCACTTTTGCAGCAGAGAGCAATATTAGATAGATTTTACTTTCTGCCAACGTTTGTCTTTCAAACTTAGCTTTATCTTAAGAAGTGACGCTCTGTTTCCTAGATGTAGAGACACAGTTTATACTGCTAACAATAGTGGTGATAATATTCTGTTCTACCCTTTTTGCTGTGTTTCATATCTGACCTGCCTGTCCTATTTTTAACCAGTTTGTTGATTGTTGTTTTTCTAAACTGATCTTTGATTGTAATCAACTTTGAATTGAATAGAAGGACTTGTTCACTGAGAAATAAACCTCATGCATGCATACCATTTATGTTTTCCTACTCTCACAAGCATCTAATGACAAAAGTCAAGAGTGCTGCTTGCACTGAAATAGACTGGAGATTTATTTCACAGGGCAGAAATGGGAACATGACAAAGAAAAGAGAGGTAAGCTACAATGAACCATTCTCACTGAGGGAAAAATCAGTGAACGAAGCAACAGCCTTGGCTATCACTTTGCTTTCCAAACCATGTCAGCTGTTGGGAGCTCAGTGAGCCAAGTGCCAGCCAAATGGAAAGGGAGAAGAAAAGATGGGAGAGAATAAACAAGGGAGGTGATTTTAAGGAAAAACAATAACTCTGTCCATAATCATCTTTTTACTGTTCCGTATTCTGTACAGATGCAGGTAGATAAACTCAACAAGACGTCCATAACGAAGTACATTTATTGGTTCATCAGGTATCTTCATAATTCACATTTGTGACAGAGTTCTTTAATGACCAATTCTTTGCATATCTGTCTTGTAGGTAAAAAGATGATTATCTTCTATCCTTTTTCCCTCATTTTGTAGTGGTAGAAATAGAACAGTTACCACAATTCTGTGAGTTCAGCTAAGAGTGAGGAAACCTCCCCCAACCCTTCGAAGGTCAATTTAGTGACCAGTCAGGAATACAGATGTGGTCACGTGATATGGATTACATTTCCCAGAATACCTTAACTACATTTATCATGATGCATTCCCTTAAGGGGACAGCTCATAATTGCTACCTAACTATCCAATTCCCATACACTGGCTGGACAGCACAATCCTCATTGATGACTAATGCCCAATCACCCTGGTGTGCAGAAGATAGTCCTTTAATGGGTAGAATTGTGAAATCACAGTAGAGTGAAGCTACTGTAGATGGAACCAACTAGTCTTTTCCGTCCCTTAAAACAGGTCTGGAAGTAGCCTTTTACTGAAAAAGATGTGTGACATTTATCACATCTAACCTTTTTGATGGACAATTTGGACAAGGAATTTAGATACAGCACTTTCAGAAGCATAGCTTCTGGTTTAGAAATAATGCTTCTCAGGGGAAAAAAAAATAAGTGCTACTGATAAACTAGCTAAAATGGGGCTTGGAGGGTTTGAGGTAATTATTGTTTGGGGTTTAAGGTAGTTATTGCCTGGAACAAAACAAAAGGAATTAGGATATAAAGTAGTTGCCCACTTCCCAGCAAAGGCTAACCAAGAAGCAAACTTCAAGTTCAAGAGTTCAGCGCAGGAGGTTGGTGGGTGATCATATAAAAAACTATCTCAAGAAACTTTTTGTTTTTGCAGTTTCAACAAGGAAGAAGCACAAGCCCAATAGCAATAGCATTTCCAGATAAGCTGCTTCATAGTGCTTTACAGCCCTCTCTAAGAAGTTTACAGTCAGCATATTGCCCCCAACTATTTGGGTCCTCATTTTACCCACTTCAGAAGGATGGAAGGTTGAGTCAATATTGAACTGATCAGGATCAAGCTCCTGACACGGAGCAGAGTCAGCTTGCAATACTGGATTCACTGTTTTCGCTGTGCCACCATGGCTCAAATAATGCAATAATAAATCTAATTTGGATTTCCATGAAAACAGTTGCAAGAGGTTAGGCTGCTTAAGAAAAAAGGGGTGTCGCTCAGATATTTTATTATTTCCTCCAATTGGTACATCAATCATAGAAGAAAATTAAGTAAATTACTTGACTAATGGCAATGGGCAAAGTCAGCCTGCAATACTGTACTCCATTCTAACCACTGCACCATCACAGTTCCTGAAATAGTGGAAAAGCTGGGGAAGGAACATGGACAGGAATAAATGTATTCCAAGTTTTGTTTCAATCTTAAGAAAACCTATAAAAATACATATCCTTATATACACTTGCTTCCCTTTCTCTGTCTTATTATTCTATTATTCTCCAATAAACAATTTAGTTTCAGAAAAAAACTATCCTGTAATCTGCAACTCTTACACTGCAAAAACACATGGACTACACAACTTGATCAGGGCAAAAACAATAGACACAATTTACATAGACATCAACGGTACACGACAAACTACTCCTAAACTAAAATCTTATGGTATCTCTGGACACCTGCATAACTGGGTAGAAGCATTCCTGTCAAACAGACAACAAATGGTCAAAATTGGGAGTGTCCTATCAAATTCTGTACCTGTCAACTGTGGTGTCCCCCAAGGCAGTGTTCTAGGACCAACTCTCTTCTACTCGACATAAATGACCTCTGTGATCATATTAAGAGCAACTGCGTTTTCTTCACTGATGATGTAAAGCTATTCAACACCACAGACAATACTGCAACCTTTCAAAAAGATATTGACTATGTATCAGAATGGTGAAACAAATGGCAACTTCAAATCTCAACAAATAAATGCTCTGTCCTACCTATTGGCAAAAAAAATCAGAAAATAAAATACAAGCTGAATAGTCAAGATCTTGTTGATGATCCAAGCTCTGTAGGACCTTGGAGTACTCATCTCTAATGATCTAAGTTCTAGAGCCCACTGTAACTACATAGCCAAAAAGGCGTGAAGAGTTGTTAACGTAATCCTACGTAGCTTTTTCTCTGGTAATATCACACTACTAACTAGAGCATACAAAACATTTGCTAGACCATACTTGAATGCAGTTCATCAGTCTGGAGCCCACATTATGATCTGATATTAACCCAGTTGAGAAAGTCCAGAAATATTTCACAAAAAGAGTTCTCCGCTTCTCTACTCATTGCAGAATACCTTATGCCACCAGACTCGAAATTCCAGACCTAGAAAACCTTAGAACGATGCTGCCTTCGGTCTGATCTAAGTATAGTATATAAAATCATACATTACAATGTCCTACCTGCCAGTGAATACTTCAGCTTCAACCATAACAACACAAGAGCACACAATAAATACAAACTCAAGGTAAACCGCACCAAACTTGATTGCAGGAAATACGACTTCAGCAACAGAGTGGTCAGTGTCTGGAATACTCTACCTGACTCTGTGGTTTCTTCCCCAAACCCCAAAAACTTTTAACCTTAGACTGTCTACTATTGACCTCACCCCTTTCCTAAGAGGTCTGTAGGGGGTGTGCAAAAGTGCACCAACATGCTTACCGTCCCTGTCCTATTGTTTCTTTTTATTTTTCTTATATGGACCCATTTCATGTATTCATAATTGTGGATATACTTATACCTATTATCTTGTAAGCAATTGACAAATCAAATGAATAAATAAACATTTCCCCCAACAAAAGCCAAGAAGACTATTCAACAACAACAACAACAACAACAACAACAACAACAACAACAATAATAATAATAATAATAATAATAATACCTGCTGATTACATGAGGTATCTGGACAACCCTTTCTGATCCCTGCTATGGAGACTGTACAGCACTCATTTTGTTCCCCCAGAAACTACTCCATGACTTTTGCTCTAGTCTGGCAATAGTTTAGTCAACCATTTATATAGGAACAAACACAAGGAGTGCACAGTAGCATATTTCCTCACTACTTATTGGATTCCAGTACACAAATCCATTCTGGGATGTGCATGCTCAAACATGGTGGTGGGAATAACAGACAAAGGGGCAAGGGGCTTCTGTAAGAAAAGAAAATGCTGCAATGCCCACAGATATGTCATGAGGAAAGCACTTTAAGCAAAAGCAGAAAAAACAAAAGCATTTGGGAACACGGATCTCAACTTTTGTGTCTTTTTACCTGGAAGTATCTCAATGTGTGGTGGTTGGCTTCCCTTTCCCTTTTCCTAGTTACTTGCTCAAATGTTGCAGTGGAAGTTAAATGTAATATTTAAAAAATGGGTAGCAACGACGGAGGTTCCTTTTAATGGCATCATAATCCTTAGGGGCAAACAAGTGATTCATGCAAGTGAATGAAGCAAATGTGATAATCTCCATCAAAAAGCAAGACAATCCTGCATGTGAATAATGCATGTCTGTCCACAGTATCTCAATGAATAGAATGAAATATTGATCATACGGAAAGCTGAAAGGTAACGAAGACTTCTGCGCTAGAATATAATCAGCAAAATGTGACCTTAAAATGACAAAACATCACTGAAAGACAGCATCTTCATAGTGTAATTATACTTTAAATTTGTTTTGTCTTGAAACTGAAATTTAACTAAGATCTTGATAGACTTTTTAATAGAAGAATTTTAGATGATAACATAAATGGGCAGGACAGAAAAGGTGTAGCATGCCTTTAACCCTTTTACATTTAGTTGAAGGACAAAACAGGACCTTAAGTCTTGCTCCACAAAATTGGGTGTCGCCATCTTGGAGTGTGGGTCTCAATATGACATACAAGCTTGCTACCTCTGATTGAAATAATCCATACATTTGGGGTATCTATCAATATCCTCTTAATAAAAATTATGACATAAGCTTTTTAAGGATTGTGTGTACTTCCTTTTACTGATGGGTATTGTGTTAAGTATAATTATCACCACACAGTAAATATACCTATTTTACAATAAATAATTGAGCTCTTTCACATAGACTACATTAGTGGGTTTGTGGGTATGTATCTCTGTATTTTACATATGGTAGCTGAATAATGCAAGTGGTTGAATCAGACACATCCCCTAGACTCAATTATTTATTTACATGCCTTGCTCACAGTAAAAAACTAACTTTGACATAAATCACATCATGTCTTAATAACATACCAAATGAAAAATCTGTCTTTCTATCTATCTATCTATCTATCTATCTATCTATCTATCTATCTATCTATCTATCTATCTATCAATCATATTTAGAAACTGTCCATGTCTCATAGAGCACTCTGGGAAGTGTGCAAATAGATAGGAAATTGTTAGTTCAAAACGGCTTTCTGTGTCTAAGCTAGTAGGTTCCATTTAAACAATTTATTATAAAAGCTTCTTAGCTCTACTCTGAAGTTCTATGGAAAATAAGAATGGAATTGGTTAAAGATTATAATTATTACATAATGAATGGAAACACTTTAGGACTAATGGAAAGCTTTTGTTAAGAATATTCACAAATCTTTCAATATTTTAAAGCCATTTTTCCCCACAGCCAAAAAGAGGTATAGAAGAGCATCTTCCAGCTCACAAGCAAACAATTATATAATTGAAATGGTAACACTCTAAAACACAAGCAGTCTATTCTACAATGAAGTTCCACCCTGTAACAACAATATGGACAAGAATCCTCAAATTCCTGATAATCTGGATTTTCCTGGAAGTTAATTAGCAACTCATTAAATCCTGATATTGTTTTGGCAGATAGATGCTTTTTTTTTCTCACAAAGCCAGGAACAGATTCTCGGCTGCCTGAAGACTCCCTTCATATTTATTTCCTCAATCTAAGATGTTGAAATGACACTCTGGTTGAACAATGTTTTTCATAGCCCAATGATAGCTTTATCTTAACATGTGCACTCAGCCATTTAAAACAACTATTTATCTTATTTGGCAATCAGAAGAAGGGTGCCAGAGTGTCTAGTGTTTCAATATCAAGCTGGATTAAAGTGTATTAGGGAAGTTTATGCAGCTCTCAGGAGAGAAAATCTCATACTTCGAAGAGTTCATTCCAACTAAGCAGTTGCTTGCTTTCAGATTGAATGAATAGGGCCACTCCTAAAAATCTGGCCAAAGAGTGAATGAAACCCATGACTAAGACAGTGTAGCTTTGGAAGATGCATTATATGTTGCATATATGATAGGCTAGCTACCAAGTTCCTAAATGTTACAAGCCAAAGTGTAATTTCCCCTTAACTTTAAGACTTGTGTACTTCAATTCCCAGAATTCCCTGGACAACATGTTTTATAAGTTTTCTTTAAATAATGTTTTGTAAGTTTTGTTTAATGTTTTATAAGTTTTGTTTAAAATTATTGAATTTGGTGCATGAAAATAGCCTTTTATCCCAGTCCCAAATGGAACGGACTTGACACAATATTTTCTGGGCAGAGTAGATTTGGCATAATTTTTAAAAAGGGTTTTAAGGCATTGTTTTGCCTCTCTGGAAACTGCTTTGGGCTCCACGGACAAAAAATATACAAGCATAAATGTGATTCTAGTATGTTTGATCTCAAGAAAGGAGGATTCTGGTCAAGATAGCTAGAAGAAAAATAACTTTCACATACCTCGATCAGCTACCTTTCATGATTTGACCCTTCATTTTTAATTATTACTGTTAATCCCCCCTACCTATGAGGCCGGAAGTTCATATACAAAACTTAAAGAATAACATTATACCTCAGTTATACAATGTGTTTTCCTAAAGATTTCTTCATACAGAAATGGTCTGCTGGAGGATCATATCCTTAAATAATGTTTCAATTCCACTTTCATTTTTTCTGGTGAATGTTTTTAAAACATCCAGAAGCTTATTTCTCCTATTTTCCCCCCACAGACATGTGCATTGTTCCATTTGGCCTGTTAAGTGTAAATAGTTTTGGTTTGCAAATATCCAAAATTAATAATCAAAGGCAAACTAAAACTGCAAAAAGTAACCTAGCTGAAAATGAAGAATTTGGAAGTTTAATTTATGAAATAAACTAACAAAAGTTCTCGACTGAAGTTTTCTGAATGTTCTTCCAATTTTTAGGCATGCTACAGTTACTCTTTTAAAAAAAAAATTCCAGGTTTAAACTATTTAATAAATCAGATTAATCTGTAAAATTATTTTTTCCAGTATAAAGTCATACAGTTTTGCCTGACAACTAGTTAACTGTTTTAACTGTTAACTGTTTGGAATAAAATGCAAAATCAGCAGAGAAAAGAAAGATGCATATATCAAAAAAGACTCCACCTCATGGAAGGACAACCATGGATTTAACTTGACTAACCATATTTTCAAGCATATCAGGAAAAAGACTATTATCAGTTTGTCAGCATGCCTGGATAGAGTGCAAAACAGAAACAAATTCTGTCAAATCAGAATATAAGATAAATCAAGGTTTGCTTCTTCAACCATGGAGATTCCCTACAGGATGAAAAAAAAGTATCCGGCCTTATCCATTGATCTAATAAGATTACAACATATGTAATGACTTATGATTGAATGTCAAAATCAGATATACAAGCCAAAAAGCTTACTTACATATTTCATACATAAGTTATGTGAAAGAAATATTATACTGCATAGGTACTATTTATACAGTAGTTAACACGTGTGTGTGTATAAAAATTTTATTAAAAGTTTTTAAAAGGAAGATTAACAGAAATTTATGAAGAATAAAAGAAAGCAAAAAAAATGAAATCAAAAGTGCAGTAAAAAGAAAAGAAAAATATAAAGAAGTAGCTTCCAATTTTCTTTACAGTCAAGATTTACCTCTTATTCTATGGCTACAACCAACTTTTTAAATCATTAAATCCATCAACTATACATTTGTTTTTTTCTGTTCCTTGTAAAAAAGTCTATAAATGTTTTCCAGTCAGCAATAAACATAGAAAATGTCTTTTCTTGAATCAAAGAAGTCAATTTGACTGTATCAGCCAATTCCTACATTCCTATATGTACAATGCATTCATCCATTGAAGGTAATGTTGAGTCTTTCTAATATATATTGTGCATATATTAGTCTTGCATTTTCATGTATAGAAACAAAGTTCCATGACTTTTTTTCCATCAGTCCCTTAAGAAAAGCCTGGTGTCAACTATATTAATCTTTAAAATCTTTTAAATTAGTGTATGAATTTGAATCCAAAACTTTCTGCCTTTTTTTACTTATACAATCATGATAAAAAATGTTCCTTCTTCTTGTTTTTATTTGTACATTTTCAACATATATTTGAAATGCATTTATACATATTTGGCAATTTCTCTGGTGACATACCAATGATTCATTGTTTTATAACAATTTTCTTTAAGATTATAACATTGCAGTCATTTCAACCATATATTCTCCCATTGTTCCATTTATATATTATAGCCAAAAAAATTAGCTATTTCCTCCTTTAGAAGAGAAGCTATTCATTATTTAGCTTTCATTAAAATAGAAATTTGTGTCCTATTTTCTCCTAATCTTTTGGCTTTCTGCAAGGCTATGCAAACTAATAATTCATTCCACATCTGTTGAGGTTAATGAAGTCTGTTTTGAGAGAGAGCAGGTTAGAAAGGGGAGATTCTTTTGCATTTTTTTTATTCTCACCCAAAGTGAACACCAGTGAAGCCACAGGCATGGTAAAAGAGAAATAAAAAAAATATTCACACCATACCTAGCATATCTAATCTATTATATTGCTTGCAAGAAAAAAGAGCAGCCATATGTTTGGTTTATATGTAGTTTAAAAGTGTAATGTAAAATCTACACTGTTTCCCAAGCTTCAACAATCACCACTGCTATATTATTTCCTTTATTAAAAGAAGCAAGAATGAAGTTTCATTGAACCATCAGATCTGGTGCTTCATTTCAAATTAATAAATATGCAAGTTGTTTATCAATTATAGATCAGGGCTTCCAGGCTTCGCCTGAAAAACTGAAAATGAAGAATTAGGGACATCTCACTGAGTAATTTCGCTTAAGTTATGTCCTTCCAATATCAAAACTGATTCCTATCCCCAAGTAATCTGAAATCCACACACAAATCCAACCCCAACCCCAAATATATCCATTAAAACAGTTCTGACAGATACTCTCATTTAAAGTGCATTATGTATCCTGGCCTTGCAAATTGTATTATTGATGTTTCCAGAAGGCAGCCAGGGTGGGTTTGCTCGGGATGTGTAGCCTCACATCTCTTTCAATGGGTTTACTTGATCATTAGTATTCAGGTGATGCCCAGAAGCAATACATGAAATTAAATGCTAATGCACCTTCCTTGCTATCTCATGAACATACTGTGCAGTCCCATCACTGGAATAATTGTCTATGTATGACAACTGGCTGCATCTGTGTTCACTTTTCCTTATGCTCTTGCTTCACAGTAGGTTGAAGGTCACAAAGAAGGAGAAAAGGGGGGTATCTTCAAAAGGATGTCTGCAATTTTTCTCTTGTTTCTCATGCTCCTTCAGTGGAGTAAAAAAATGTAATTGGCAACTCCCTCCCCCAGAGGCATTTCTACCATCCTTTCAACCCTAAGTCCTCAAAAGAAGAACTGTCACTGCCATCAACAGACAGAAGGGATGGTAGAGAATCTCTGATGATCCTAATCTGCCTCAGATTCTAGAAAAACAAAAAATCTCTTCAATCTTCACGCTAACTAAACTGGGAATATTTCTTTTTTAAGTATATGCCCCTCCCATTCTTACTGCTAGACATGCTTGGTGCATTTAAAAAAAAATACATATTTATAGTCCACAACTTCTGCTTCCACTATCCACAGAAACCTCATGGTATGTTGCAACTCAAAAAAGCAGAAAACAAGAGAAAATAAGTAAAAGAGTAAGGGGGCTACGATTAAAGGACAAAGGGAATATATATATGGATATTAAGTTCCATATGTAAGAGTAAAGTTCCAAGCAGGTAAGGTCACATCAGCTTAGTCTCTGTTCTTAAGATAGTCTGCCATAACATACATGATTTCTCCCACACTTCCATATAATGAGCTTTGCCAACCATGGTTCATTGAGGAGATACTCCTGCAGATGTTAACCTTAGGATAGGAATTTTCTCTAGCAGCAGGATCCTAAACTTAAGCATAATATAGAAGGTCAGCTGGTGATGTTAAGGCAGTCAGGCCAGTTCCTTTATGATCAATGTCATATTTTCTGAAGATGTCTTGTATAATAGCCTCACTGCTGCATTCTACTCTAGGTGTAATTTCAGAGTTGCCTTCAAAGGCAAAACTCATGTAGAGTCTTTGTTGACATAGTCAGATGTTAGAAAGATAATGTTCTGGTCAGCCTATTTCCCTCCAGAAAGAGTCATAGTCATTAGATACCAGGGCACTGATATGTAACTGTACCTCAAATAATAAAGAAAAAAAAAGTAGGAATATACCAAAGTTGAGTGTCTGCTTCTTCAGAGTGAAGGCGACTGAAACTAAAGTTGGAGATCTTCCTAATTTGGGGCCCAGTCCATTTTTGTGAGGTTCAACATCTTTTTATTGGCTCTTATCCAGTCTGTTACAACATCCAGATACCTAAGCACTCCTCATCTAATGACAAGGAGAAATAGAACTATTTGTTTTATTTTTGTTTATTTGTCTATCTCCATTATAAATAATTCAGTGAAAATTCCTTCTTCCTCCTGTTTTTACTGGGTTGCTCTGAGAGCATGTCACCCAGCCAGCTTTCATGCTTAAGGCAGAACCAGAACTAGAACTCCCACTCTCCCACTTTCTAGCCTGGTGCCTTAATCACAGTATCAAACTAGCTCTATCAGAATGAACCAACCAGTGTTTTCAAAGTTGAACGCTAGACTAGGGTCAGTATGGCAGAATTCCTACTCATCCAGCATTCACGTTTTGTTCAGTGGTTTATGGAGGTAACATATTTGTTTTATGTTTATGGGGCCTAATGCCATTATTTATGTGACATATTTTGATGCTTTAAAAACACTCAAAAGAGACTATAGTAGTGATTTGTATAGTTGGCAGCTTTAAGATGTATGAACTTCCCTAGGCAGAATGCTGGTTGAGATTCTGTATGATAATGTTTTGGAGTATTCAGAAACATTGTCTCTTTCAGAGAATGGATTGCCCCAAAATATATTTCCACTTAACAGTTTACTTCCAAAAAGGCAATCAGAATTCATTTTAGCTCTGAAATAGCCTCTATAATGGGCTGGTAGATGTACAAACTGAAACAAAACACAATAATGTTTATCGAACACAGGAAATTTTAAGTTCTTGGAGATGGCCTGCTGAAAGCTGGCAGCACCAAGTTATGAAGGAGAACAGCCTAAGAGACCACTACTTAAATATGGATGAACATGGTGTTTTGTTTTGTTTTACAATTCAGTTAGAGAGACTGCAATCTGAAAGGAAAGGCTGTTACAGGCAGATGGGTTTTTTTTAAACTGAACTTTTGTTTCAAAGTTCCTTTCCCTGCTGCTTTCCTATACAGCGAAACTTCATGCCATGGTTACAATTGTGACCATTTGGGTCAGGTAGGCTTTTCAGTTGCCTTATCTGTTTTGTTCTTTGGAAAAGCACAAATACTCTTCTCTTCTGGGCTGGAGTGTAGAAGTGTTAAGAGTGTGTTGCCATGACTCAGTTAATGTGTTCTTCTTTCTTCCAGCCAAAAGCTAAAACCGAGATAGATTCACTATTGTCAACCCTAATCAGCCAGACAGTGGATTTCTTCACCCGACATGGCAGAGAAGGCTGCCCTCCTTATGCTTTGCAGTGTAACACTTGCCAACCTCAGCTGTGCTGTGAAAAAGTTTTGACAAGTGGCCCAGACCCCTGGATTTAGCCATGTGTCAGAAGTAAACTGGCCCCCACATTTGCCATTTCTTCCAGCCTTGATTCTGCTGCCAGGCAAGGAAGTAGCAGGCAGAGGGGGAGAAGAAGCCATTTTAGCCTCCCAGGTTTCCTAGCTAAAACTTTCTTTGGAGATCTGGATCAGGTTGAATAGTTGAAAGCCCAAACAACAGCTGACATGGGTGGAAAGCTGCATATAGTTGGCTCTTTGCCACTTTGCAGCCAAATGACCCTTGCCTGCCAGCTGTTGCTTGGGTTGTTTTTGAAGGTGGATTTGCCGAACTTCATTCAGAAGACTATTTTTAAAAGTTACGGTCTTTTGAATGAGTTGTAGCATCATTCTGAAAGAGTGAAATGCTGTTCAGAGTTTTGCAGCATAAATTTAGCGCCAGAAAAATAAACACGGATGGCTGATGCTTCATTTAACATCTTTATAAACATCTTAAGTAAATTTTACAATACCAGTTATAGATTTCTCCAACATGGAGGAAACTCAAACAGAAGCAGACATGTTACAAGTTCAGAGTAGAGCAGCAATTCAACTTTAGCAGACAAGCAAGACAGAGTTCGTTTTTCTTTCACTTTTGAGCTGAGCACAGAGCAGAGAGAAACCATGTTCAGATTTTCTCTTTAAGTTTCAGCCCTCAGATGGGCAATTGGGTTGACCTTGTTACTAAGCTCTATTACAGTTCATGAATATACTCTGACAAACTCCCAGCTTTCAAAGCGGGCAGAATAATAGATGACAAATGTATTACGAAACACAATAGGTATAATAGGAAGATAAAGAAGAGTAGCAACAGTATGGACTCCACACTGTGGTCAGATGAAGATCCAAGTGATTGATTGAGAGGATCTCATAAAAACAGACAGCCAAGAATTTGTGTTCCATTCTTCCACTAGATCCAAAGCCGTGCATTTACCTCTTTGGTTTTAAAATAATCTCACATCACCTAATGGCCCTACTCTTGCCAGGAGAACACTGTGTGCAGGTAGTCCTTGGCTTACAACCACAATTAAACCCAACATTTCTATTGTTAAACAAGACAATTATTGACTTTTGCCCCATTTTATGACCTTTCTTGTCACAGTTAAGCGAATGACTGCAATTGTTAAGTTAGTAACACGGTTATTAAATGAATCTAGCTTGCCCATTGACTTTGCTCATCAGAAGGTTGCAAAAGATAATCACATGATCCTGGGACACTGCAACCATCATAAATATGAACCAGTTGCCAATCATCTGAATTTTGATCACGTGGATCAAAAGGGAAGATACTACAATGGTCCTAAGTGTGAAAAATAGTTGAAAGTAACTTTTTTCATGCCATTGTAGCTTTGAATGGTAACTAAAAGAAGGCTGTACATCAAGAACTACCTGTAGTGAAAATTGATTTACACTTGTATGCTTTTGTTAGCATTTTAATACTAAGAACTTCATAAGAAATACAGTATAAACAGACTTTAAAACTGGACTGTGGATCACATAAAAATCTTTATGTTAAATTTGTCAAAGTTAATGCACTAAGAAAAAAAAGGATTTTAAGTTAAGCTACATGTTTCTTTTCTGGAGAAAATTACTATAATAGATACATTTGCTGAAATGCAATTACTGTCACTGTAACAATCTCTCTTTCTCCTTCCCTTCCTCCCTCTCTCTCCCTCCCCTCTTCTCTCTCCCCCCCTCTCTCCTCCCTTTCTCCTTATTCAGGAGAGCATTAAAAATCCTGCTATCAAAAGGCTAGATACCAATTCTAGTAGAAAAAAAAAATCATATCTATCTTTTTGTTAAAAATGACAGAAAATCTCTTATCCTTTGGCTCATTACAATTTAGTTCTGAGCATTTCTTTAAGCTTCATCAACAGTTTCTTCTGAAAGAATGAGAGATTAACAATTATACAGCACTGAAGGCTGTAGGAGTGGCCAGTGTTTCAGAGAGAGTGGATTAGAGAATAGTGAGATTACATAGTTTTGCCATTTCAGAAGAGTCACCAAATATATGTGTGCTGAATCCAAAGTCATTTCTCGGCCAGAAAGACACAGCATCTTCTATAGTCACCCAAGCACCCATGTGTCAAATAATAATAGTAACGAGGGCAGACTTTATGCCACTTGGCTGGGGTGATGCTATGGAGATACATGCCACCAATGGGAAAAAGGCCCAAGTCAGGTTTCCAAGCTATTTCTTTCTGTCCTTGAAACATAACTGGATCACTCTCCCTGTGTCATGACCTTCAACCCTATAGATTCTTACAGTGAACTCTTACCCATCTCTACTCATCATTTCCCCTAACTGCCACTGCTAATGGAACAGGATCATTACGAGAAGACAACAAACTTTTTCTTTTTTTAAAAAAGCACCCTTTTCAGGACATTTATTCCCAAATAGCTGACATTTTCATCTCCTCTTGATCCAAGCACAAAACCATCTTACAAAGTTCTACCTCAGAAAATGAGAAACTTCCCATTTGCTGAATCATACAATTGAACATCCAAATGCAGTACCGGATTCCTTTATACAGATTTTGCTGAAAGATATTTGTTTGTTCTCTCCCTCCCTCCCTCCCTCCCTCTCCCTCTCTCTCCCCCCTCTTTCTCCACTCTCTTTCTNCTCCCTCCCTCTCCCTCTCTCTCCCCCCCCTCTTTCTCCACTCTCTTTCTCTCCCTCCCTCCCTCTCTCTTCCTCTCTCCCATGAGTCGCCATGTGTGAACAGGTACCAATATAAATTCAATAAATAAATAGTCAAATCAAAGTTCATGATACAGTCATGGAGCAAAGAGATTACACATGAAATCTGTTCAGAGTGCACATTTCTGTTTTCATACTGCTTCATTGCTTGATGCTTTCTACATCAAATCCTCATTTCTGTTCTTCCAGTTTTTGCTAGATCAGCTAGAACTCTGAGCATTGCATAACCATTTATAATGTTGTTTCCACTGTCCTGGGAAAAAGCAAAAATACATTGCGAGAGAAACTCATAGATTGCGAAAATGCAAATGCTCTTGTCATATGAATACATTCCTTTTACTACATTAAATTCCAACACAAACAGAGGTTGAACTCTCTGCCCTAATTACAGCATGCAATTACTATGTTATTTAGTTACTGCTGAGTGCTTCCACTTTTCCATGGAAGCTGGACACACCTCTGGAACCATGTGTTAGTATTTGAAAGGATTTGCCAAATCACTCCCTGAAGAACAACAGCCTATGGGAAAAAAGCACAAATTAAGTACTGATAGGGTCAGAAAACCACTCCAAGATACCCACAAGTCTTCAGAAGACTCACCCCAATGTCCCTTTGATCAGCAAAAAATAAATTAAAAAAATGAGTTCATGTAGTCACATGAAGTGCTGATACCACTTTATAATACCTTGGTAAGATCACACTTGTAATATTGCATCCAGTTTTGGTTGCCATAATGTCAAAAAATACGTTGAGACTGTAGAAAGACTGCAGAGAAGAGCAACCAAGATGATTAGGGGACTGGAGGTTAAAACATATAAAAAACGGTTGTTGGAATTGTTTAATGAAAACTAGTACCAGGGGTGACATGATAGCATTGTTCCAATATCTTGTCACAAAGAAGACGGAGTCAAGCTATTCTCCAATGCACCTGAGGGCAGGACAAGAAGCAATGATAACAGATAACAGATAATCAGAGTTGGAAGGTACCTTGTAGGTCATCTAGTCCAACCCCCCACCCAAGCAGGAGACCCTATACCATTTCTGACAAATGGCAGTCCAATCTTTTGAAAGTCTCAAGTGATGGTGCTCCCACAACTTCTGAGGGCAAGCTGTTTCATTGGTTGATTGTTTTCACTGTCAGAAAGTTTCTTCTTATTTCCAGGTTGAATCTCTCCTTCAGTTTCCATCCATTATTCCTTGTCTGGCCTACAGGAGCTTTAGAAAATAGCTTGACCCCTTCCTCTCTGTGGCAGCCCCTCATATATTGGAAGACCGCTATCATGTCTCCCCTGATCAAGGAAAGAAGCAACCCAGAACTAAGAACAAATTTCCTATTTTGTTAGAACAAATAATCAGTGGAACAGCTTTCCTCCAGAATTGTGACTGGTCCAACACTGGAAGTTTTTAAGAAGAGATTGGTCACCAATTTGTCTGAAATGGTATAGGGCTTCTTGCCTGAGTCCAGGGTTGGACTAGAAGATCTCCAAGATCCCTTCCAACTCTGTTGTTCTGTTAAAAATCACTTAAAATTTCTGAGAGTCCCATGTTTTCAATGCTACATGATGATTTTGTTTTTATCTGAAGGAAGAAATGCCCAACACCTTCCTGTATGCTAGGTTCACAGAATAATTGAGTTGAATGGGGCCACTATTTTGTCCAGTGCTCTGCTCCAGTACAGAAATCTGGATTATAACATCCCAGATAGATGGTTATTGAGCCACTGCCTGAAAGGGAACCCACAAGCTCTTTGTGTCACTGATTTCACTGTCATGTGGCTCTTGTAGTTGGACAGGTTCCCCTCCCCCCTAACATTCAGTCACAATCTGCCTTCCAGACAGATGGATGTCCATTGCTCTGGGCCTTTTATTCTGGGACAACAGAGAATACACATTATGTTAATGTAGAAAAGCAGGGATTAACAGACATTATGTTAATGTAGAAAACCAGTAAAGCAGGGATCTTCAAACTTGGCAACTTTAAGACTTGTGGGTTTCAACTCCCAGAATTCCCCAGCCAGCATGGTTGAGGAATTCTGGGAGTTGAAGTCCACAAGTCTTAAAGTTGCTAAATTTGGAGACTTCTGCAGTAAAATAATAGAAAACATTAAGAAAAAACCTAGGTTGAATAAATAGCAAAAATGCAATCTTTCAAATAATATCCTCCTGTAAGTTACTAGCCTTCAGCCTGTGCAACATTACAACAGTTCATTTAATGACCATTCAAAATTACAATGGCACCAAAAAAAGAGGACTTATGACCACTTTTCACATTTACGACCATTGCAGTATCCCCATGGTCATGTGATCAATGTTCAAATGTTTGGCAACTGGTTCATATTTATGATGGTTGCAGTATCCTGTGATCACCTTTTGCAAACTTCTGACAAGGAAAATCAATGGGGAAACCAGATTCACTTAACAAACATGTTACTAACTTAACAACTGCAGTGATTCACTTAACATTTGTGGCAAGAAAGGTCGTAAGATGGAGCAAAACACATTTAACAATTGTCTCCCATAGCAGCATAAATTTTGGGCTCAATTGTGGTCGTAAATTGAGGACTATCTACTTTACAGCATGTAAGATCAGAAAAGCCAGCTGGCTTGAGCCCATTTAACCATTAACACGTATGCCAAATAATAATAATTAGGTCTAGAACTGATATGAGTCCATCAGTAAACATTCTTCTTTTTAATAATTGGAGAAGTCATCTGTTAGTTTCCCCTTCATAGTGTGGGTGGTATTTCAACATTTCCCATATTTGCACATTAACACAATTGCCGATGTTTTAACTCACAATTTGGGTTTCTATTCATTGCAATGCAGGAGGATCCAGCATAGCTGGAAAGCTTACAGTTCTCAGCATGTCCTATGAACACAGCCAAGGAGATCTAGTTTTGTATATGGAATATTAACCATGAAATGTTCATGCTTGTTTTCATGCAGACAGCCTTATTATTGAATTAGCTTCTTTTTCCATTTCCCCCCTTTATTATAAAGTATATGAATCAGATTCACTTTGGATTCATAAATTAATAGGGCTCCCACAACTTGCTAAGTCACACACACATTTAAGGTTAACATTAACTAAGCTTCATATATGTGCAGTGGCTGGTAGATTTTCAACTCACATGGTCAAGCATCTTGCATATCAATATGGCTAATAATAACCTTCAGTCTCTATAGTAGACCAAGTTTTAATTTACATCTTCTCTTGGTAGGCATTGTCCACAATGCTGCTATTTGCCTGTAATGTCTATTTATGTGAAATTGTGGCCTTCCATTTTTTGGTATTTGGCACATTTCTATTGAGTGTAAGCTTCAGTCAAAGCCACATAGAGCTAAGGATCAAGTGATACAGGCATCTTTAAAAATAAGGTTTTACAACAAGGCTCTGTTAAATTTTCCAACAGTCCCTGCCTCTTCTGAGCACAGAAACCTAGGTTCTGATGAAATATCTTAATCTTTTTCTTTTAGCCTGTATGTATCAATGCTCATTCATATTTCTAAATAGACTTTTTACCTTTTCTATAATTTATTGATCTACTCCAGGAGCAAATAAACAGAAAATCCTCATCAAATATCCATAATCTTAATCAAGAAGTCATTTGGAGCTAGAAAACATAAATTAATGCTTTTTTGGTTACTTGTAAATCATTGCAGCATATATTTTAATGACTAATTTTTGAACTTCCTCACATAATGAGATGCTGCTATGAAGAACTTTACAGTAGTATGTTTCTATGGCTCTTTAACTATTGTAATTTTTAATTGTTATCCTTGTGAAATATATGCTGAAAAAAACTTAATTATCTTGCCCATGTAGGAAGAAAAATAATGCATACCAAATTTATTACAAACATGGAAGCCTAATAACAATGACATTGTTCTAATTAGAATGTAAAAGATCTATTGGGTTGATTTGCTGGCTCTCAGGCAAATCTCATTATGTTCTTTTTTAATTATGAAAAGATCCCCCCAAACTTACAGAGCGATAAGAGGACAAGTCTTTGAAACACAATTTTAAAATATATCTAAGGTGATCCGTGACTTATAACCGTTCATTTAGTGACTGTTTGATGTTTCGATGGCACTGGAAAAAGTGACTTGTGAGAGTTTTTCACACTTACGACTGATGCAGCCTCCTGTGGTCATGTGATTAAAATTTGAATACTTGGCAACTGGCATGTATTTATGACGGTTGCAGTGTCTCAGAGTCATGTGATCCCTTTTTGTGACCTTCGAACAAGCAAAGTCAATGAGGAAGCCAGTTTCTCTTAACAACCATGTTCCTAATCTAACAACTTCAGGAGTTCACTTAATAACTGTAACAAGAAAGGTCATAAAAATGGAGCAAAACTCAATAGAGTTAGTAGATTGTAAATTTATCCACCTCAGTTTCTTATTTAAGATGGGGTTAAGAAGTATATCTGAGTTGAAATATATTTTAGAGGCAGCAGTTTCTAAAAGTATGGATTGTCCACCAATTCTAAGGTGTATAGTCTTGTAAAATATGGCCAATGTGTTTGACTTTAGCATTCAAATTTTCCAGCTGTCATGCAGATGTGTAAAGAGATGAAAATATCCTTAGGGATGTGTGTATATACCATCCGTGCTTATTATGTCAATATGTGAGGACTATCAACGAAACACCAATTTTCTCACATAAATGACCAGGTTTGTGATCATCTGGAAGAGGAAATGGTTGTAATTTCTTCAATAGGTTATGTTAGCAGAATTGCACATTCTAAATCTTGGTTCAGAATTAGCCTCTAAGGTTATATTCTGCAGTAACACAGAATGAATAAAACCAGCCACAAATCTTACAAATCTAGCACTTGTTGGAAGTGCTAAGCAATAAGATAATTATTTAGCAAAAAAAAACAAAACATAACAGTTCAGAATTAAATTTGTGCTAGGTGATACCACATTTTGTCAAAATAAACAGGCAAAAATTGCTACTGTAATTACTGTTGCATAATATGGACATATTGCAAAAAATAACAGTGGAATTCAGTACGTAAGCTAGACTAATCTAAAAAGCAGGTGATATTCCAAATATTTTTTTGGATTTTTCTACCATTGTGAAACAATTTCACTGTTCAGAGTATGTGTTTCTGCAAGGGGTTAAGATTCATGGTAAGGTTCCAAAATATTTTTTTAAAAAACATTGCTAATTGCATAGTTAATTGCAAGGAGCATATTTCAAATTTCTTAGTGCTTATTTCAAAGTGATTATTTCCCCTTTAAAAATAGGTCCTTAAGAATACTGGTGCTATATACTGTATCGAGTTTAGAGAGAAGTGAATAGGAACACTTTTATATTACTTTTACTTTTATAATTTAGCCTAATTAACTTCTTGCAACATATACCTTGGAAATAGAATCGCATCTGTGATACAGCAGGCAAAAATTCAGTTTCTTGCTCAAATCTCATGTTGGTGGGCCTGATCAGCTTCGGCCACTATTCTTGGAATGAACTTAAACAGCCAAGCATAAACACCACCCTTATTAACTGACTTTGGTGACTGAGCATTTGGGCTCAATTGCCACAACTCTGTAACACCTCTTGCTTACTTGTCTTTGCTTTATCTACGTGTCGTCTCCTTACTTCTTTAAAGGCAAGGTCACACTGGCCGACGGATGCAAAACGTATGCAAAAGGGACACAGCGGATGAGCAAAATTTTGGGGGTGGCTCCATCAGTTGTTATCTGCTCCAAAAAGTGCCCCAAATTTGCATAAACAGAACGGAAAAAAACGGAAAGAAACAGACGTGGGTAGTACGTTGCGAGGATGGAAAGCGGATGTTTGTAGGAAGCCTAGTGGATGGAAGCGGATGGAAGCGGATGACACATCCGCAGGACTTCCGGAGGAGAATAGCAAAGCGGACGCGAAGCGGATGACGCGGATGCATCACGGACGCCTATAGGATGCATAGCAGATGCGTAGCGGATGCAAAGCGTTCACTGCACATGTCGGGCGAGGAATTGAATTGCATCAGCTTCCGCGGATAATTAAAAAAAAAAAGAAAAAATAAGAAAAAAAAAAAAAAAAAAAAAAAATTAAAAAAATCAAAAGGTGAATTGCCCAGCTTGCAAGCAATTCGACCATTCAGAGGATAAGTACCTGCTGCCAGAGACGTCCTTGAAGAACACCATGGTTCGTCATCGGGAAGAAAGATGAAAGTCCTGTTGCCTACTCCTTGCCAGCCCTTGGGCGCGTGTATAGGAGAGGCGTCGGGGCGCTGGGCGTGGGGGGCA